>CABFOW010007570.1:0-23114 GCA_902141385.1 Timema californicum | reverse complement strand
GGAAGTGAAAGAATACATATTTTTCAATAGCTTACCTTATGTTTTATGTCTTTTTTTATTGTTGACCTAACAATACAAAGCTAACATTTATTGTATTGTTGATACTAATGTTTGTGGCTATTATTATCATTTAGGCAACTCTAGATACTAGGTAACACATTTTATCCAATATGGTTTTGACCTCAATTGGTCATTCATTAACTACCAGCACTTCAAGGAGGTTTCCAGATGTCTATAGAGCTACCCAGTGGTCCTGAAGTTGTAAAAGATTCATGCTCATCTAAATTTATTTTGAATTTGTTAAGTCTGGCGCCCAATATTATTTAGCTTTTGTTTATTTTCATTCCTAATTTAATCATTATACTATTACAAATTATCTTTGTTGTTATATTATTACAAATTATTATTATTTATATATATATAAGAATTTCACATTTTAATACAATGTTAAATTAGAGAACCTCTAAGAGGTGTTAAAATAGTGAACCATTAAGAGGTGTTAAATTAGTAAACAATAAGCCTCATTACACCTAAATAACATTTAAGGGGTTTCAAACCTAGAGAACATTAAAAAAGTGTAAAATATTTATTCAATTTTATTTATTGCACTCTGCCAATAGTTAAATATAAAACACAAGTTTCAAAAGAAATTAACTAGTATAAATAATTTTCATCAAAAATGTATGATAATAAAATTAACTAAATTTGATTTGTATTATTTTAATAACTGTTTAATTAGACAGTGAGAGGAGGATAGAAGGGGAAAGGCCTACACACCAGAACTGTTGGTTCAAAGTTCACAATTAAAACACACAATTATGTAATCCTCGGGGTAAATCAGTCCCCTTCTTCAGCAGAAGAGAGTAAAACACTGACTGAACTATGGCAGCATAGCTAGAGGTAGGTTATGGTCACTCCATCATTGGGCTTCAAACCTCTCAACTGAAACCTTTCTCACAGAAATCTGTTGTTTTGTTGCATGTCAAGGTTATTGCTCAGATTTGATCAATGACCGCAAAACTAGTTTTGTTGGTGCTAATAGTGTGTTTCTACTCTTCAAGGGTTTCTGACAACAAAGGTTTTTTTTATTAAAAGGCTAAATGACCATAAACTCACTTTGCACTTTAATTCCCTGGAAACTTCTCATTTGTAGGACTTCGAGAAGAATGGATACGGTCAGTCTAGTATTTGCTTACAATATCTATTGGCCCTGAGATCCTAGCCTATGAATAATTCTACACTGTCTTTATACAAATAGAAGTTAATTTCAACTTGTCTTGTACATTATCAGCCAATACCAGCAACTTGTTATCACCAACACAAAATTATTTCTTAGCCTTTGGATCAACAGAGATACTACTGATCGGAGTCCAATGTCACCATCACATCGATCAATCATCTGACAAGATGGAGACAGCTTAAGCAAATTCCCCAATCCTTCTGGAAGCATTGGCAATAATACTATCTTCATCATCTCCAGCCTAAGTCAAAGTGGAACCATCCACAAGAAAAACTTCAGGAAGGTGTCCTAGTCCTCATCAAAAAAACCAAACATTTCTCCCCTACATTGGAGACTAGGCCATAAGGCAAAAACCTACACTGGCCCTGACAGCATAGTCAGCATGGTTCAAGTTCATATTGCATAAAATGTATTTAAAAGACCTGTATTTAAATTGTCCCCCCTCTCCACAAACTGGTTTTGAAATATTATTTCAAGGTGGATGTTTGAAGCTTGTGACATGTATGATTTTTGTGTATGTGAGTGTGTGTCTTTGATTATCAACAAACAAATTCGTGCAAGTATGTACCCTTGTGATACCCATATCCAAACTCAAATAGAGTTCACTTTAATACCAAACAAAGTTATTTAAATACTAACCATTTACCACACTTTTCACAAGCATAAGGACGCTCGCCTGTGTGGTGCTTGACATGCTGCTGCATGTTCACCTTCTGAGTGAACGTTTTTCCACAAACATCACACATGAAACGGCGACCTAGCTTGTGGACGTTCTGGTGCGCTGTCAGCCCGCCACGTGTGTGTAGTCTACAAATAAAGTCACACCACACAATTCATCAAGTTATGTTGATGATATTAAAATATAAAAGTGGCAGTGCTTCAACCTCAACCTTTAATGCCTAAGTCTCTTGTCTCTAAAATAGTTAACCTGTTTATACTAAGGCTTAGCGCTTATATTTTTCGAGTTTGCCTCCTTCAGGAGAGGTTTTGGAATTGGAACAGCATATGGGTAAAGAGTACCAGGTAAGGGGATATAAATGTGAAAGTAGAAAAAGAGAAGAGGTTTTGAAAAAGTGTTGAGAAATTATGAATGGGGAGTGAGGAATGAGGAAGGTTACTAGAATTATGTGCTCGGAATGGAATTAAGGAGGAAATATTGGGTACAGAAAGTAAAGAGAAGGTCATAAAATTACTAAATACAGTTGGAATTGAGAGAAAGTCAGTGAAAGATTATTTCCTCCTAGACAAGGAAATGAAATGGCAGACCATAAACATTAAGGTGATGCCAAGTGTGTCTTTGGATAGTGACCATAAAAAGATCAAGATGTGGATGCTTAAAAATGAAGAGGAAGAATGACTTTACTTAAGAAACTCAAAAAGCTTAATGCCCAACAAATACATAGATTCACAATTTCACAATTAAAGTTATTTCTCAACTTTTCTACCATTTTAACAAATCTTTGTCCGTTTATAATTGGTTTTGTTAACTTTACGAGCAAAATAATCATTATAAAAGCCAGTGGTAGTAGATAATTTTATTTCCCACCAGGGTGTGGTATGTCTGTGTAAGATTTCATCAAGTTACTGCTAGGCATGTGATAGACTTGACCTGAACTTTTCTTTGGCTTTACTTGTGCTTGACTGGTGGTTTGGATGTGCTTAGCATCATTTTTGCATACTGCTCCTAGTCTACATTAAAGGCTGAATTAGTACAAAACTAAACAGTTTTTAGTTTTAGATCATTATCAAACATATTTGTAACGTATTTTTTCCTGTAAAAGAAAATGTTCCATCTAATGTCCTCACTTAAGTGCAACCCTAATTCGCAGACCTCTATAGTAAAGTAAAGCAACTTACACTTTCCCACACTCGGAACAGGGATACTCCAGCTTCTCGTCGGTCTTATGCTTCTTGAGATGGATGTTAAGTCCCGGTCGGGTTACGAAACCCTTTCCACATTCCTCGCAGATATAGGGCTTCACCATGGTGTGTTTAGCCAGAATGTGCACATGAAGCATGGAACGCAGGCTGAAACCCTTTTGGCAGTATTCACATCTATGGGCACATGTGGGCAAATAATTGTTCTAAGCATTACAGAATTCTTGTTCTGACAGTCGCAAATAACATGCAATGATAGAGGTCTAGATTAAAGGTTACATTCAAGATTATTTTTCAACAATCTGATTTTTAATCTTATGATGAGATAATAAAAACTTGTATAATTTATTTCCTGTGTGTCTAGAGTACATCCAAAGCTTTTGTTTTTATGTTTACTGTTGGATCCTAATTTAGCCTTATCATTATGTGGAAGTAGGAAAGGTAAAAGTGATTAATAATTTACTAGAAGTATAGTATCAGGTGTTTATAGCCTCATTTGTGTTAAAGTCCATATGTTAAGAATAGAGATTGGTGTATGATTCAATTAACAGCTCTAACTTAACACATCTGGGTTATTAGTGAATGAGATTTTCTGGTTATGATTGAGATTTAAAAAATTATTTCATGCACTCAAAATGTATCTCAAAAGTAATTCCCTGAAGATATTGGCCATGATAGACACCACTCTGGACAATCATTTCGTAAGAATAAGTCCTTATGGAAATGTGACATCATTAGGAGACGAACCTATACCGTCCCTCCGTGACGTGGCGGTAGCAATGCGACCGGAACGTGGAATACTTCTCCATGGTCTTGTTGCAGTAGGAGCAGGTGTATGTGGGTCGGGCGTTGTATGAGGATCGATAGTGATTGTCAAATTGGGACTTGAAGGGAAAAACTGCATCGCAGCGATCGCACTTTATGCCCCAATGGGTTTTCCACTCTTCCTGAGCCTTCTTGTCAATCTCATCCATCTCTTCATCCTCTTCGTCATATTCTTCTTCATCTTCCTCTTCATCCTCCCCTAGACCTGATGTAAATGATGCCACAATATTAGCTATAACAATCTTCCCGAAAAGCCTCTTAATGAACTATTGTGTTTTACTCAGATATAAAAGTGGCAACATGATCTATTAGAACATTAGTACAATGTTGGTAAGCAATGACATAAGAGATATTAAAAAATGTAAACTCAAATTAGATTTAGATTAGTGTATCATACAAAAAAGGTTTTGTTTTGTTTAAAGAATTGGGTTGTGTATATTCAATCGTGTAGGCCTATGAATTTTTCAGACATAATTTATTTTAAAATAAAATAATGTATTTGTTATTAGATATGTTAAAAAAAAAGTAAAACCACACTTAGTAATACAAAGTAATGTCTCACCATCTTTAAAATGGTTTAAGGTCAACATATCTTCATCCTCTTTCCACTTCATCATGTCTTGGTGATCCCCTTCCTCCAACTCCCTTCTCTCTTCTTCCTCACTGTCATGCTCCAGGAGCGAAGGAGGGGGGGCTCTGCGCGGCCTACCCCTTCTTCTAGTCACCACAGCGGATTGGGCAGCACGGCTACCCCCTCTTGGCTTCTTCTTTGGTTGGAGCATCTTACGCCGCCGGTCTTGGTGGTGCCTTGCCCCCTTCTTAGGGAGTGGTGATGAGGCGGGGCTCAACACAGCCTCTAAAATTTTGTTCGCAATAATTATTTTGGCTTCTTAAGGTAGGAGCTGGCAAAATCTCAATCAACTGTATTTTAAGTCACACTATTGAGCACACCTTAAGACTAAATAGCAGCCTCATCTAGTCTTGTTTGGTTTGCCAATGACAGTGGAGTTTGAATCTCGGCAGTGTGTATCAAGGCATTTTTTTTCGTAAATGGTTCTCCACTCTCCAGTCACCCAAATGCTGGTACACTTCTCCTAACCTATTCTATTAATGTGTATATGAAGAGTGCTTGAATGTGGGGTAATATTTAATATGTATTTTAACCAATAGGGTTAAACAATTGGTTGGTATGTTTGGGAAAAACCGAAATTCATAAACTATACCCAGTTCACCTGGCCAGAATTTGTTTAGAGGATGTAATTCAAGATTTCAGGTTCTTTCTCCTAAGCTTGCACCATCCAGTAAAGACAAAATAATCGAGCATTTATTAACATGCACACAAGACAAACAAACCTGAGGTGCTCTGTTCCTCACTAGTGCTGTCAGCGCTAACTGTGTCAATGTGGTTGTCAAAGTCTGAATCCAAAGTCACATCCAACGGTAAATCCATAATTTCATCTTTCACATCAAAATCTTCCGGGTCATGTTTAAAGTTTAATTTATTTGGATCTTTTTCCAGCTCATCCTGAAAGCATTTCAATATTGATGAGTAAAAAAGAATAATAAAAATTAACAGTTTAGTAATATATTTATCATATTTTCAATGCAGAACAAATAGGTATTAATGAACTCTGTAATTTAGAGGATGTTAACTAAAACTATTATTTATATTGCTGCTTAATATATACCATACATTAACTTATTAACAAATACTAAATGTTGAGTTAAAAGCGAAATAAAAACATCTTTCTTCAATGCTATCCTATGTTTTGTAGCTTCTCTATGTCTCAATATAACTCAATATTATCATAATCATTTTGAAACACTCTTGGTGAGTATCTAAAGCATGTCTCAATCTTATTGCCTGACTATTTGGTAAAGCATGCTCATCTCTTTTTTAAATGCTCACCAAAGTCCCTTGTGGTTCATTTAACTTTTTCATTTGTATGAGTAAGTCAAGTGTGTGTTGAACCTTACTGGCCTTCTCGGCAAACTTGTGGCAGTCTTCCAGCTGACCGTGGCAAAGCTCGCAAATTTTCTTAGGCAATATGTCATCTTTGGAAACCTATAGGAGAGATTTCTTTGTTAGATTCGGGAACATTAATTGGGAATATGCCACCTTTGGCACATCGCAACATATCATTTCTTTGATTCTTTTTATTTGTATAATCAATCATCAAATGGTATGAAGCAATCAGGATACCAATTTATTTATAGCAAATTGGAATTTGACTGGAAGATTATTTCCTACTTACTTTTTGAGCATCACAATTAAGACATAGGCCCCAATATTTAACATTTGTGTGCAGTTAGCAATCCCAATCACTAGAGTACAGAAAGATGGGTATGCTTAGTTGGCTTACTTACTTTAAAAAATATTCTAAAATATGATATAATGTATGATTAAGCTTTTAAAATGCATGTTGATGATGTAACATGTTAAAAGCTTTAGAGTGTTTGTGCAACAGCAATGCTCTTAGACTTTGGGTGGACAAGCTTTTTGTATGTTTTTTCTTGATGTATATATTGTGTATGTGCATTTTAAATAGCATATATAAAATGTGTATGCAAGTAGCATATTTTGATATTATCGATTTATTTTTACCAGATATGTTTACAAATACTAATCAAAATTGTTCTACTGCATAATTAAATGTGTAATAAGTAGGTATATTTCAAATATATGCCCAATTTTACTAATAATTTCCTTACACTTTTGGTAGAATTGAAGGGTGATTTAAAGTAAAGTGTGGCTATTTGAGGAAAAGTTATTAAAAATAATTTGAAACTTTTTTGTGAATGTTTAACCAAAAGTAAACATGTATAAAAATAAAGTATTCAAATCAGAAATTACAGAAAAAAAGTGTATGGAAATTCCCTGAAAAATTACAACTTTGCCAATAGAGTACTTGTGTATTTTTGGACATTGTATGTATTTAATTTGAACACAAATCTCTTCCCTTTGTAAGCACTCAGACTATATTAAAATGTATTAAAGAACTCAAATGTTCAGTGTATTATTTACAGTACATATTCACTGACTACAATAATGTATACTTCTTTGCACAATTTGAAAAAATTGTAATTGCCAAATCTGATTTAGGCAAGCGTTTCACAATCTTTATATGCCCACAAATGTAACCCTCAGAATCACACACCAATCTGTTTCCAACAAGTTGGTTAGTCTTTCACAAACTTTAAAGTTTATGGCCTATTTTTCTCATTAATATACAAAACATGTTCAATGTAGTAGGCCTACCTAATAATTTTTTTAAAATTTGTATTAGAAAAGGGAAAAAAGTTTAAATGATTCTTTAAAAAAAGTTAAAATTTTAAGAGTATCTCAGTATAGATACTATTTAGAAATGTATCCTGTGTAGTATAATAATAATAATAATAATAATAATAATATTATTATTATTATTATTATTATTATTATTAGCAGCAGCAGCAGCACCGCGTCTTACTACCCGTTTGGGTTATATGCACTTACGCTAATGTGTAATGATAGGATGATTGTGAGATGAAATGGAGGACCTACAGTTTAACGTGGGATCCGAACCACGGTGGAGGCCTGGCATTCCTCACATTCACAAGATGTCTTGTCAGAGGTGAAGGAATGGTTTGGTAATCAGATAAATCTTTGCCGGGACCGAGGGATTGAACCCCGGCCGCCAGCATAGAAGTCTGACACCTTACCCCTAGACCGCCAGGTCACCTAAAGTTAGTAAATTGTGTGTGGTGTGTAGACCTACAATTTTGAGCATATTATTTAGCAATTTTTAAAAATAACAGATTTCTTTTAATACAATATTAAAATCAATTACTTTTCATGAGGATTCTTTGTCTTCTAATAATTATTTTTGCTAAAATGTATTTTTGTCCTCTAAGAATGTTCGCTTCAGTGTTATTTATAATAGAGAATATATTTTTGCAAAACACCCTAAACCACCCCTTATTATACAAAAAATAATTGTGCCTGAAATAATAGGTTTAGTCTATTACATTCATCCATTCTACTCCCAAAAAAGGTCAATATACTTTAAGGATAGTTTTGGTGGTGTTATTTCTAAGTAATCACGATAGATTAGTTATATTTGCTACAGTAGTGTTTGAATAATCTTTGGAAGCCATCGACTGTATCCAAATTCTTCAACTTATGTATCAAAGCCTTGGAATGTGTCCTCGCTTGTTAAATTGGCAAGGACATGGAGAGATGTAGGTAAGCCTGTTTGAAATGTTCCCAGATATGCCAATGTAACTCTCATGAGCCCTTGAGTCAAGGGACATAATTGATAAATCATCAACACATCCTTGGAATGGTGTTTGACTGGCAACTGTTTTATTATAATCTCTTTTTGTCAAATAGAGCTCTGAGCTTTATGTTATCTAACCACAATTTAAAATTACTATTATTTTATTAGGTGCTCTGTCTTATGACAGGTACATTCCTTTTGTCAGTGAACTTAGACCACTAATGTGCCCTGCCCTGTCCTTTGCCTGCTAATTCAGCTCTCAAAATTTTCTTCTTTCCTTCATCTAATATTTGAATCCTTCTTCCTAAGCTACTCTTTCCCTCAACCTTTCCTTCTATGATGTCGTGCAGAAGATAGTTCCTCCTAAGCATGTGTCCGATCCTGTTTTCTTTGTAAAGAAGAATCACATCCAAAATGGTTCTCTTCTTACCCACTCTTCTTAGGACTTCATTTGTCACCCTAGCTGTCCACCTAATCTTCTTAAGTCTTCTCTAGCACCACATTTCAAAGCTCTCCAAGTATTTTTTTTTTCTGTCTTCCTAGGAATCCAAGTTTCTGCTGTATACAGCACGATGCTCCAAATTTAACATTTCATCAGTTTCTTCCTCAGTTCCAAATTCAACTTGCTGATCAGCAGTAACGTCTTCTTGTTGAAAGCTTCCTTGGCTATGGCGATCCTCAGCCTAATTTCCTTGGTGCAGTAGGCATCCTTTTTCAGCAGACTTCCCAGGTACTTGAACTGCTCTGTGTTTTCTTGGTTTGCAATTTATATTTTCTGCAGCTTTTAATTTTTTTAAATCATCATCACTTTTGACTTCTCAATGTTAAGCTCCATGTCATATATACTTCTTATCTCCACCAGTCAGTTCATCATTTCCTGCAACATTTCTTTATTTTTGGCCAGCAACGCTAGATCATCCGCATATTTTATTGCTTCACCTAGACTCATTGTCCCAGGTACAGGTTTGCAATCAGCATTCTGTGCCTCCAGTTGATGTCATTGTACTTGAGTATTTCCATCAGTTTCTTCCATTTCACTCTAGTGAACACCTTTTTCCAGTTGATGAAACCAATTTAGACTTATTCATTGACTTCCATTCAATTATACGAGTTGCTAAAGCAGACACGTTTTATAATATTAAGAAGTTGATTATTTAAAAAAGTTGATTAATCAATCTACGGCTTATGTTCCTAGTTCCTAATATTGAAAACATTTTTCTTGTGTTTAAGATTTATTCATGCCAAAATTAATAGATTATTTTTCAACACGCTTTAATTTTCATAAGGGAATGGTAAAATAAATAGTCTACAGTCTACGCATTCAAAAATGGGTCCTCAGTGGTGGTATGGATTAGTAAGGTCAGCATGGAAGGAGAAGAAGAAAGTGCCAGAGGATTGGTCAAAAGGTATTATATTACCAATAATCAAGAAAGGAATAAGAAGATGTGCGAAAAGTATTGTGGCATAACAGTGATGTGTCAATGCACAAAAATTGTATTAAAAGATTATGAAAAGGAGGATGAGGAAAAGCATAAAGGGAAGATGGAGAGCAGAGCAACATGGGTTAAGAGAGAATAGGTCGATGATAGATTTAATATTCAAAATTAAACAGATGATGGAAAAGGGATTTGAATCAGGAAAGAATCTGGTAATGGCATTCATGGATGTGTAGAAAAAGTATATAATGGTGTGGATAGGAAGAAAGTCTGGAAAGCAATGGAGGAGGCTAGAGTAGAAAGAGAAGTGGCTAGGAGAGTGAGGAATATGTGATAATAATGCGAATTGTGTAAAGACGAAGAGAGGGTGAACAAGTTGGTGCCAATTAAAAAATTTATTCAAGCTGGGGAGTGCCCTCTAATAATTACTATTTGTATTGTTGATGGAAATGATCATATATAGAGTACAAGGAAACTGGGTGAGGAGAAAATGAAAGCAATGATGTCTGCCAATTATTTAATGGTCAATGGAGGATAAGGAAGAGGAAGTACAGCAACAGCTGCAGTAATAGAGTGGGGAAGTGAAAGAGTGTGGAATGAAACTTAGTATGGCGAAAAATGAAGTGATGTAAAGACAAGGTAGAGAACAAGGCCAAGAAAGGTGATAGAACTGGATGGAGTAGATTTGAAAGAAGCAAATAGCGAAAAGTATCTTGGTAGTGTGATTGAGGCAAAAGGGAACAGCAGATAAGAAAGAGTGAGATGAAGGCAGCAAGGAGAGGTCTTCTACATGTGTGTAAAAGATCTACTATGGAAAAGACAAGTGCTCCTAAAGTGTAAGGAAATGTTGTACAGAGCATACTTCATACCCATAGTCAGGGGTGCAGAATATTTTCGTTCAGAGATCCAATATTTCCCCAGAACATAACATTTTAATTTAAAAAAATCCCCGAAAACCATAGCACTCAAAATAAAACCTTTAATAGTTTATAGAGGTTGAAGGGAATAAGGATTATCAACTTCTAAACAGTTTGGAAAATTCAAATTTAAATATATTTTTAATCATAGTTATTTTTATAGTACCTACCTTATAAAAAATTTGGTTGTCCCCCAGAAATGGCAACCCTCCCATTTCCTTGTGTGAATTAAATTTTGTTATTAATTATTCATTGATACCAGTAGGCTTACCGGTGCCAACATTTAATTTTACATCTTGAGAGTAAGACGCAATGGAGTGTAATCCTGGGAGGCCTTGGTTTAATTTTCATACAATTTTCATTTTTTCGTATTGCCACTACTGCAAGATCTATCACTATCAACCACACTAGGGGAAATACTATCGCTATTTACAACCATGAGTTTTCCCTGATCACACAATTTACGTTTTACAAAACTTGCAATACTCTATTGATCCTTACTTCTATGTTTTTCTTGGGGATGTTTTTTAGATACGTGATATCTGAGTTTATTACGTCTGCATGTCATTCACAATAAACACAGTTGACCTCTTATCTGTTCTTAAAAGTCGACATAATAAACATTTGATTCAATAAACCATTTGATTTTTTACAAACATTTATCTATTGTACAATGTACAAACTTTAATAGGTCCAGTAAAAACAACAATTTCATGACTACACAATTATTACAATACGCATGTCACAATTTTAAATAAACTTTGCCCACATCGCCATGTAATTAGGCCATAATATAATGGGTGACTGAATTCGAACTAAACCAAAACATCGCTCACCCTTTCCTACCCTCCACCGCCTGCCCACCATAGCTACCAAACACCCGCGGTAGGGTAGGTGACTAATGACTATTACTCAATCACGCCTTTAGCCAGGTTGAATTATTAATTTATTAGATTTTTCCTTTGCCCCTTATATCAACCTCTGACTTCTTATTTAGAACTCTGACACATTATCTTAGCCCCCTGAGACAGCAACTCTTTGTGCTCACACCGACACTGTCTCACTATGGCACATACTGGTAATGTTGGCATTGAGTGTTATTGGCCTTTGTTTTTCATACAAATGAAACTACCATATCAGAATTAGAATGTACTAAAAGCGTCAAAATAATTGTTGGACTTTTCCCTGCCCCAAATTTCACCAGGACTGCTTTACTTTCCCCCAAACCTTGTTTGCGCGTTCATACATATTCTGCACCCCTGCCCATAGTTACGTATGTAGTGGAAACTTGGACTTTGAATGTAAGAGAAACAAGGAAAGTGGAGGTCATGGGAATGAAGTTTTTGAGGAGCATGTTATCTGTTACCAGAAGAGATAAGATTAGGAATGATGATGAACAATCAATAGTTGGAGTAGAGGAGGTAGACCTACATGAGATAAATGAGGAAGCAAGGATTAGTTAGTATGGATACGTAGTGAGGATGGAAGGGAAGAGGATTCCAAGAATATTAACGGACATGAAGTATGTATGGAGAGATCGCAAGGGAGACCAAGGATGAGATGGGAGGAACATATAGCCGCAAGTGTGCAAGTGAGAGAAGGAAAGCAGAAGAGAGTGCGGGAGGAAGAATGGTGTAAGGACAGCGGTAGATGAAGGTATTTTACTAAACAGACCTTAATCAAATAGCCAAAGCTATTATTTATGCTTTTTAAAGAGGATTACTCCATCTAGATATCATATTCTGAAAATGGAAAAATGACACCTGGACACAGGAATAGAACCAGAGAACTTTGGCTTAGTACACCAGTGCTCTAACCACTAAGCTATTCAGGAATCGTCCCGTGCCCAGGTCATTCTTCACTCATATTTTAAGGTGGAGTCTATGATGGACGTGCGGAAAATCGTCGGCTACAATTTTGTGATTTTATTGGTCACAGGCTAGAAGCAATTCATTATTATTATTCAAAATGTCACAGCATGGCACCAAAAGTATGTTAATATGAAAGTTAACTGAACTATAAGCTATCCCAAACAAACAAAACCTAGTCTTTCAGGCATTAACAACATATTTTTCACTAAATTCTGGGATTCTTAAATATTATGGTGCACTCAAGAACATGTCCACAGATCACATTGATGATATTTTCATCCACGGTCCTATAGATTCTTATTCTATTAGACTTTCTTTCTACTTCTATTCCTTATCATCAAAATTTTTATTTATTCACACATGAAAGGTTGGGTTAAGCTTGGTTGGGATAGTTTAAATAAACATTATAAATAACTTAGTATGTATAAAAAATATCACATGCCAATGTATCTCCAATGCAGTTTAGATAGCTTCTCCAGTTTTTTTTAAATCAAAATATGTGACAATCTACTTCAGGTTGTTTCATTAGAATAATATGTATCACTATCTTTACTTTGTAATTAAAATAATAAAATACCTATTCACTTATAAGAATTAAACTTGCTGCATAAAAAATAAAATTGTTGGACTTGTAAATGTAAAACTCTCACAAATAGTTTTATTTAGCCTTCTTATAAAACTTAATGAAAATAACAAGAAAAAAAAAGATTGATATTGCTACAGAATTGCAAACTTAAGAAACCCAAATCACCTATTATATTTAATCATAATAATAAGGTGAAAATAATATTTTAATTTTTTAGTAAACAAAAAAAAAATCTTGCTTCGGTGGCCTCATAGTCTAAGACGCTTCTTTCTCAATAGACTAGACTGCCAAAGATGGGGAGATCGGGGTTCAATATCATCAGAGTTATTGAGTGTGGTTTTACTTGAGTGGTTTTCTACTCTCCTTCCACACAAATTTGGGTACACTTCCTCTTGATTCAACCTTCCTTATCCCTAACCCATTAATCATGTAATTAGTACAAAAGTGTACAACCAGAAAAGGTAGTAAGATTCAGTGCTAAAAAAAATTCACAAGCTTAAACTAAACTAAAAAAAAAAAAAAATCAACCAAGCATAACCTAACATTCAAAGTCTATTAAAATTCAATTAAAATACAATTATGGATGGAATAATGATACATTAAGAGAATTGTTTTTCCATGCAAAGTTGTCAGATGTGTAGGGCTTATTCTGATATAAACATTTTAATTAGGTAATTATTTAACAAAACAATCAAAATACGAGGGTCATCCAGAAAGTAAGGTTACAACATTTATGTAAGATCGAAAAATGCTTGTATTTAATTGAAATTCACAGGATACTTCCAAAATATATTAAACTATTTTTCAACGTAGTCGCCGTCGAGATCAAGACATTTTTGTAGTCAGGGCATCAACTTTTGTATGCCAGTGTCATAGACCTTCGCCGCCAGCTCTTTCAGCCACTTCTACACAGCTTCCTCAACCTCCTGATTGTTGTAAAAATGTTTCACACCCAAAATCTCCTTTAGTTTAGTGAAAAGGTGATAGTCCGAAGGCGCCAAGTCGGGTGAATAGGGGGGAAAGAGGGGTGACAATATCCCATACAAACTATATCAGCAGCTCCTGTGAAACTCGCATAGTGTGGGGCCTGGCTTTGTCATGCAGGAGGCTGACTCCCCGGGTCAGCATTCCCCTTAGCTGCGGGTTTTTTTGGGAGTATTGCAGTAAGCCTCTGCGTTAATGCTAGTCGCTTTAGACATAAAATCAACCATAGGACCTCTTACGGTCTCAAAAAACAGATGCCATGACTTTTCTGGCTGAATGGGTCGTATTGAACTTTTTGGTGGCTGGGAAAGATGAATGACTCAACTGAAGTGATTATCTTTTGGATTCTGGGGTGTAATGACACCCCCACATCTCACCCCCCGTCACGATAGAGTCCAGAAAAGCTTCTCCCTCCTGTGCAAAACAATCCAAAAATTCACGCGATTTTGACGGTGCTCCGGTGTGAGCATTCTGGGCCCCCACCTCGCACACAATTTCTTGTAACCAAGTTTTTCCAGACACAATATCACCAAGAAGATTTCGAGAAATGTCAGGAAATTTTTCGTGAAGGTTGTTAAGTGTCACACGACGGTCATTTCACACTTGTTCTTCGATTTTTTGCACACGTTCATCAGAAATCACCGATGGTCTCACACTCCTTCCCTCATTGTATCAGTACGACCTTCTCTGAACAACCTCACCCCCTTTGTGACATGTTGTCAACTCATCACATCACTACCATTAACTTCCATGAGTTTCCAATGAATGTTCGCGGCGATATTGTTCTGCATCTGTGACTGAACAAAATGGCCAACAAACACGCGGGACCAAACAAACTGACCTTTAGGATCCCCCCTACACGCCAGGTGCGTCAACTTTGAACAAAAAATTTCCCCCAGCCTCAGGAGCCCTTGTAACCTTACTTTCTGGATGACCCTTGTATTTTAATGAGTGACGCTATTTGAATCTTATGGAATAAATAGCACTGCAAGGTAATTTTTGTAATATACTCTCAAAAGTAACTATTTAACCATTTCTACCCTTAGTTAACTAAAATGTATATCAGAATACACACAATGATAACTTCACATGGAAATAACTATTCCCCAAATTTATTAATACATCTAAAATTCAAGTGTTATCAAATATTTATAGCATTGTAAGGTTAGTTTAAGCTTGGTTGATTTTTTTATTATAAGCACATAAAATATTTTAATTAAATCTATATGACTAGATATACTTATAAATATGTTTAGTGTATTTGGTTTTTGTAATTGGCAATTCTGTGGGTGTGAAATGTTGACTAGGCTAATGTTTTTACCACTTCGTCTTGATAGGCCTACACCCATTCCTAATACACACCTAGAGTATGATTTTGGTAGTAATAACAGTAGAAGTTAGTTACTAAAGTTACAAAAACAATTTTAATATATTCATACATCAAGTCATATTATCTGCAGCTGTCACTTTTGATAGATATTATCAAATGGCTTAAGTTACATATAGAATAACAAAAAATAATTTAGTAAAATGTTATCAATGTTGACCACAAAAAAAATGTGTTTGAATTTTCTCTGATTTTCCAACCAAAATCAGTGTGAATCTATTGATTACACTAGTGTAAAGAATTAGGAAGATTGAATTTAGAGGAAGTATACCCACATTTGTATGGATGGAGGGTGGAAACTTATTTATGAAAACCAACCTCAGTACATTCGACAGGGAGTGAACCCCTATCGCCTCCTTTTTGGCAGTCTAGTCTATTGTAAGAGTAAGGCCTAGACCATGCGGCCACCGAAGCAGGTAGGCTAAATGTTAATTTACTAAAAGATCTACAATCTGTGTTGAGTAAAGGGAGTAGATATCTAATATCCCATTTGCAATATTTGAGTTTGCGTGGGAGAACACAATGTCCAAGGCCTGGTTGCTGACTTCTGCGTCTCACAATACCCTGTGAAATAGGTTAGTCAAACAAATATTTGATAAATTAGGACCTAACTAAAAAATTTAGTTTTTGGATGGCTAACTTTATTTTTTTGTCTCTTGTGTAATTAATAATTTTTTAATATTGTAAGAAACCTATTAACATTCTTGACTCAAATTACCATTGGGTTATAATCTAGGATTTTGTAGAGGACTCAAAGTGATGTATTCTGAAAATTGAAAAATGACAACTGGAAATGGGAATCAAACCTGGGATCTTTGGTTTAGTACTACAATGCTCTTACCAATGAGCTATCAAGGATTCATCCCGTGCTCAGGGTCATTCTTCACTCATATTTTAAGGCAGAGTCTAACATAAACATGCAGAAATCGTCAGCTGCTAATGTGTGATTTTTTATTAAGATCACGAGCTATCAGATAGCGCAGCCACCTTAGACTATGTAGTTGGCTTATTGCTGCCATTTGTACAATTATAATAATTGTACAGGATTGCATATTAATGAATCAAATAGCCAAAGCTATTATTTATGCTTTTTAGTGAGGATTACTCCATCTTACAGATATCATATTCTGAAAATTGAAAAATGACACCTGGACACGAGAATCGAACCCGGGACCTTTGGCTTAGTATGCCAATCCTCTAACCACTGAGCTATCCAGGATTCATCCCGGGCTCAGGGTCATTCTTCACTCATATTTTAAGGCAGAGTCTATGATGGACGTGCAGAAATCGTCAGCTACAAATGTGATTTATTAGGCTGCGTTATCTGATAGCTCATGATCTTAATAAAAAACCACACATGGATAGGAAGCTTTGGCCTGATTTTTGTTGTTTGTGGCTGGGCTGGGCAATTTAGGATGAACCAGAATGTTGTGGAGATTAGGGGGCATTTGAATGTGATTCTTAGAACACTGTTGAGTTGATTTTGAATAAAAGGTGATGAGGTTAGGTTATTGTGGCCTGTGTTCAGAATAAAAATGAGTTTGTCTAGTCCTTCTTAATAGTGGGTGGTGAGTGGTATGTCATTGGAAGGCTGTTTTTTGATAGGCTTTTTATTGGATAGGGCTCTGTTTATTTGACCGTTGACTATCATGTTTAGGGTATTCTGTGACTATGAAAGCCTTGAAAAGTTTACATTGTGTGTTAAGGACTTCTTCCTCAGAGCATCTACGTTGGGTTATGGTATTGAGGCTATAGGGTAGTGTGTGTTTAACATGAAGAGAATGGTTGCTTTGAAAAAGGAAACACTGTTGATGGTTGGTGGCTTTGGTGTGGACTGTGGTGTTTATGTTTCACTCGTGAAGAATCACTTACAGATCAAAGAATATGGCATGGTGTTCTGAAATGTTCCAGGTGAATCTAAAGGTGATATGGTTATTTAACCTGTTCAGGAACTGTAGTAAATTAGTTTCAGAATCTGTCCAAATCAGGAATATTAATTTTGTTGTTAGAGATTTGCTTTAGTTGTGTGTATGGACGATAAAAAATATATAATTTAATATGTTATAAAAAAAATGAAAGATTCTTGAACATAGCCTTAAAGTTAAATATGACTACAGTTATGGTTATATTATTAGCACCGCATCTTACTAACCGTTCGGGTTATACGCACTTACGCTAATGTATAATAGTATCGTGATTGTGAAATGAAATGGAAGACCTACAGTTTAACGTGTAATCCGAACCACGGTGGAGGCCTGGCATTCCACACATTCACAAGATGTTATTAATACACATATTGCAGAGGTGAAGGAAGGGTTTGGCAATCAGATTATTATGTGCCGGGACCCCCAGCACAGAAGTCTGACACCTTACCCCTAGACCGCCAGGTCAAGTTATGGTTGGTTATACTACATGTATTAATCTAGAAGTGGTTCTAAAATAGTGGCTTGCTACAAATATATATAAATATATTTTTCAATTCTCACTTCTATCCTCAAGCAATGTAATATTTTCTCCTCGAGGCATAAACTGACTCCTTCAGAACTATATATAACTACACCATCGTTAGTTTCAACACCACAGAGACGACAAAAATTGCTTATATTATTATGAACAGGTGCCATTTTTCAATCTGAAGCTAAGGGTTACCAACAAAGTCAAGTTAAGATACCTGAAAAAATGTCAATAGGTTTGGCAGCCAATTAATTATCTTTGCAATGAACAATAAATAGCGTTTCATTAAGAAATTTGCTTACACATATTTTACAAATGCAGTCAACATTTTTAGATTTTTTTTAGAAAATACAAACTTTTTGTTTACTGTTAAAATTAATTAAAATATACATTTGTTATTTTACAGATAACTAAACTAATTAGCGGTCCTTTTATTATTTTTTCGGGAGTTCTGTCTAACGACAGGTTCATTCTCTTTGTCAGTAAACTTAGACCACCAATGTACCCTGTCCGCTAACTCCTCCTTCAGATCCCAGCATTTTTTTTCTTTCCTATGTCATCCAATATTTGAATCTTCATTTTTCCTAAGCTTCTCTTTCCCTACTGCCAAAACTAATTAAAATTTATATTTGTTATTTTACAAATAACTAAACTAATTGGCTGACCTTTTATTATTTAATCGGGTGTTCTGTCTTATAACAGGATTATTCATTTTGTCAGTGAATTTAGCCCACCAATGTGCCGTGTCCTCTGCCTTCTCATTCAGCACCCAGAATTTTCTTATTTCCTATTAGTCATCCACTATTTGAATCCTCCTTTTTACCTAAGCTCCTCTTTCCCTGAAGCTTTCTTTCTATGATGTAATGCAGAATACAGTTCCTTCTAAAGATATGTTCGATCCAGTTTGTTTTCTACCGAAGAATCACGTCTAAAATGGTTTTATTCCCACACACTCTTCTTAGGACTTCTTAATTTGTCACCCTATCTGTTCACCTGATTTTTTAAAGTCTTCTCCATATCCACATTTTAAAGCTCTTCAAGTATTTATTTTCCATCTTCCTAAGAGTCCAAGTTTCTACTCTATACAGTGCAATGCTTCTAATGCAGTATTTTGTCAGTTTTTTCCTTGTTGGTATAACAATTTAACATTTATTCATTATGATCTTGGTACATTTTTCATGCAAATATTGGTAGTTCTGTTGATAGTATTTGTTCTTGCCTGATATGTATTTATTTTCTTAGTTAGTTCATATTAATATTTAAGTTAATAAAGTACTCTCAATTCGGTAATGTTTGATGTTAGTAGAATAAACATTCCATAAACCTGGGGTGGCACGTTTTCAGGTTATAGGCCCAGAGTCCTTCAAAATGAACGAACATTTATTATTGTCTGTATGCATCGAGAATAAACATTAACGTTAACCTCCATAAGATTTATCCTAGAAGAATCCTTGTTTGCCACCATGACAGATGAAGAAAAGTATCGTGTCTCATTATTTGATGGTTCAAACTTCAATAACTGGAAATTTGTAGTGGAAAAGCTGCTTGATGAACTCGATTTGCTGGAAGTAGTTAAAAAAAATTATCGAATGAAAGTCATTTTTAATGAAGTTGATAGTTCTGAAATCACGAATAAGAAGACAAAAGAACTAGCAGAGTTGAAGAAAAAAGATCGGAAATGCAAGTGTCAATTAGTCCAGAAAATTTCAGACAACGTTTTTGAATGTGCCAAGGATAAACAATCTGCATTTGAGATATGGCTTTACCTTATGAATACCTACGCAATAAAAGGTATAGCTAACCAGTTACTTCTACGTAAAAGCATTTTATTGATGAAGTTGGATCCATCAAGGGAAACTCTGGAGGTACATTTTAATCCATTTGATAAATTGATTCGTGAAATACGGTCAACGGGTGCTACATTTGAGGAATTAGATATTGTCTGCCATATTTTAATTAATATGCCGAACGAATTCAATGTAGTTGTTACTGCTCTTGAGACTCAGGCCAAAACATTTACATTGAGCTTTGTAAAAAATAGGTTATTAGATGAGGAACAGATACGATTTTTGGAAGGTATAACAGCAGAAGTCATAGCTTCACATATCTTTATAACCCAAGAAAAATGAAAAGTTACACATAGCCATAAGAAACACTCTCAATGTTTTTATCAACAAACTAAGCTTAATCAAAACACTCAGCGAGGTCAACTTCAGTGCAAATTTTGTAAAAAAAACTTGGACATGTGATCTCGGAATGGCGTAAACTTAAGAATAAACAGAGTGAAAACGAAAAGAAAGCCCAAGTCGCCGTAGTTGAAGCAGAGTTCAGTATGGCAGTCAACACATCCTTAGAAGTGGAATCTGTTTTGTCCACATAGGATATTCGGAGCACATGATCTGTGTTAATTATTGTCATTTTCTGACTAATATTCATACTCTCCCAAGTCATGCGAATATTAAGCCCTCAAAATCGGGTGAAAATTTAAAAGTGACAGAAGTTGGTGATCTCCGCGCGTCTTTTAAGATGAATGGAAAAATCAATGTGGTCAAGCTAGAAAGTATTCTTATCATCTCTGGTATACAACACAACCTTTTATTAAATGACTGGATTCAAATGGATGCAAGTGTGACCTACCCCCAACATTATGCCACACAAATAACAGACAGAGGTAAACACAAGAGAGTTATAAATTTATTTCCAGATAAAACATGGTACAACTCAATGAGGGAGAGGCACTTAAGAGTAATAGCGTTAACCATAAGCCAGAAGGGCTATAAGGTACAAGGGACACCACCAGGGCCTGAAGGGCACTACACCAATAACAACATCAGGCGGCTCCTTATACTTAGACGTTCCCAAAATTGCGTAATCAGATAATAGCATAAAGATCAAACTAATTGGTCTCCTGTTAAACAATAATAAATAATAAAAATTGTCCATCAACAACATGGGCGTATAGCCAACCCCTGCTCAAGATTCATAACATTAGGCGAGTCGAGAGCTCTAGTCCCTAACCTGAATGATGATAGTGACATTAAAGTAATATATGACATAATATAAAGTTTAAGCTTAGGTAAGAATACCAAAATGAATTAATAACCTACAAGACGCCGTCAGTGGATATAAGCACTGGGTGGCCCGCGGCCCCACATTTAAAAATCACATAAAAATATACTCTAGCAAAGAAACAACAATAAACTAACCTAGCATTAACATCCAACAAAGTGTCCATACTACAATTAATCTCTCCGCCGGCTCACGGCCCCAAATTTAACCAACCTTGGTAGGAAACAAGGCGGTAAATACAAACTATTTGCAGACATTAAAGATACCAAAATATTAATGGAGTCAGAGTGTTCATTAAGTAAAAACATCGCCTCAAGGGCTGACGTAACAGATCGTCGCAATAAACATTATCCGTAGAAATATAAATGGAATTTTGAAAGATAGAAATAATTACAGCCAAAACTAATTTAGAAAACAGCGTCGAGCCTACATAAGTTAGGCTATTTACCTTGAAAGTCCAGAGTGTAATGTGAGTCCCTACTCTGGGCTCCCACCATTATATATCCTGTGATAAACATGTGTTTTCAGCGCGCGGAGCAAAAAAGGGGGGGGAGGGGTTCTAGAATAATCTCGAGAGCCTACGAGCATTGTTCGCTCGTACAAATACAGTCCATAAAAGTTTTAGGATGTGCCTGGCGGCGCGCGCAAATTGATGTTCGCTTGTCTCTTGTCCACTTGGGTGAAATGGGAGGGGAGCTCTTCCACACGGCCAGCAACGAGCCATGAACCCCGGTTCAGTCGAGCGCTGATTTTGTGGTGAAGTGCATCTCGGGTTTATTGTAGAGGAGTCGGAACGAGTCAACTGAGGCTGGCTTGGTGAGTGTTACAGTTTTACAGTTTCTTCTATGTCACGATCTAATATTTATTAATGGGTGTACTTTAAATTTTCCAATATAAGCTTCTAAACACAACAATGATACAGGGGTATTATAGTTGCGTGCTAAGTATTTTTGAAAACTTAGCTTAGCGCTTTACGCGGACCTAGGTGTATTTCTGCGCACAAATAGTTTTTGTTGTTGTTATGTACGGGGCCCTTACTTCTAATAGTGCAGGTAGCTACTAAATGTTCAGGGGAATTTCAAGAGTAATAACTTTTAGTTTTACGCTTAGATTTCTCAATACAATTGTTATTGTTAGGTCTCACTGTATTGTTAGGAACGTACTTTATAGTACTGTACTTTCGGTAGTTGTCAGCATTAGATTGTACCGTGGCTACAAACTATAACCATCAAACCTCCGCCACCAAGGGTAAATCCTGCACTTACCTCATTTAACGGCTAAACTGAAGCTACATACGGAGCAAGAAATCATGCCAGCCGACAACTGTGATCACCACTAGCGATAAAAAATATCTGGAGCCTGTCGGGAACGTGCAGTTGTTACCACAGGACTAAACCGATGTAGTGGTTGATGCACAAGCGTGGCCTTGTTGAGGTTATTGGAGCTGTAGTACTAAGTGTGCCCACCCCCCATCTTCGTCTTGTACCTCTCAGCGTTGTGCGCAGGCGCCGATGAAGTAATCTAAGCTCTCATTGGCTGTGAATGATATCACCTTTCGTAATGCAATCCATCCACATTTCCCCCACTGTTTCAAGCAGAATATAAGCAAGTACTCAGTGATACTCTGTACTCATCGAATTTATTATTATCTGAGATATCGAGCCACCCGGTCGTGAATTGAGCTGCCTTTTTTAAGGCAAAAGAAAAGAGCAAGTCGTTGTTCGGCAGTTCGTAGATCAGCTCTCCACACGTTTTTCAACGTGAGGAAAGTTCATTTGGCGTCTGTCTCACACCCTCTGGGGAACCCTCGCAAAACACATACTAAACCCTAGACAGACGTACCGGTGTTATTTGCTGTGGTGGTAACCTAATGGTGTCAACAAGCTACAACAAGGCGTAAAGGGGACCGGCTGCGAAGTGCGAAGCAATACCTCGCAGTCGGAGTCTGTCCTCCGGGACACCAGACAACATACAAAGCCCACCACCACTGCACAGAGGAGGGTATCTTAGCCCTTCCACACTGGCCATTAGCCTGCCCTTTTCAGTGCTGAGCGAAATGGTCACCCCACCCCAACCGCGCACAAACCAAACCAATCGACTCCGACATGACATACACTTTGACCGACAACTCAGACATGGAGGCCGACACTGACGGACAAGGGACTTTTACAATGGCGGACGAACTGGGACGCAAACGCAAATTCAGACCAA
>CABFOW010007569.1:0-23114 GCA_902141385.1 Timema californicum | reverse complement strand
AGTACGTCTCTTGGCAATTTATTTGGTGATGTTAGGTTAGGTGGGGAGTCATTGTACAATACAAGGCTTGTATTGTTACAATCCCTTAGCTGTTGAGTTAATTTTTAGAGAGTCAATACATGGTTTAAACATGTTATGTATTTTTACTCAGTAAGTTAGTTTGGGAGTATGTTTTTTTATCACTATGGGAATTGTTTTGTATATAGTTCTAGTTTGACAAGGAATTAAAAAAATTAGTAACAAGCATGATATACATACTGATGTTAAGTGAATAGGTACAGTACAGTGGAAAAAATTGGAATAGATGGGCTGACATAAAAAGTTGTGCTACACATCAGTTCACTTGTGTTGTTTATATGTATAAAGTTATGTAGCAAAGCAAGTAATGAAAGTAATAATCTTCAAATAATAGTGTAGGGCAAGGGTTTTGGGAAAAAAAATTGAATAGGTTTAAGACCAGGTCTAAAAACTGGCCGTATTCTGGAAAAAACAAACCATTATTATATACGAGCATACAAGTGAATTTTGACTGCTATAACAAATGCTAATTTTGTACAAACAGAGCAATGTGAATGAAGGTTTTAGTGTGAATAATTGATTTTCAAAAAGTAGTTAGCAATTATTTTTTATCAAATTGATATATGGTGGATTAAAAGCTTAAGCTTAGCTCAAGTCTTTTAAATAGTTTGTGAATGTTTTTAAATAATTGAGGAAAATAAGACTGTAGTCTTTGGCTGAACTTATTATAATTTGCTATAAGACACTGTCAAGGTTAAATGTAATAAAAAAAGTGGGAATGATAATTTGATTTCCCTAACAATTTGGATAAATTTACTCAAGATATGCATCGTTAAGTGTTTTTTACAATTGATTTGAGGAAAGGATTCCCTGTATATTCTGCTCCAAAATAGATGTTATCATGTGCATAAAAATCTCAAACTTAAATCTAAAATAGGCACAACATCCAGCCCCCAGTCATTAATTCATTACTTTGAAAGGAGAAACCCACATTTCACCATTGATAAATTGTTTGGCTATGCCTGGAATTGAACCTGAACATTTTTGAACAATAATTAGGGTATAAATTTATATAAATATGAGCAGTAAAAAATGTATTAAATATTTAAAGTGGACATCTTACAACACTATTATTTTCTTATTAGTTTATTTATTAGTATATTTACATATTTTCCAAATTCTATGATAAGGATAAGCAAGAAATGTGATTTAGGTGACTTTTTAGCCAGGTACGGTTCATATACACTAGACAAAGTAGCTCTCCAAGATGAAAATAAAATTTGCTTGTGACCATATTTTTGGAGGCCTGATAAATAAATAAATATATAACACAACTTTTATTGGGAATTGGGTAAGTTTTAATCTTTTGGGAATGATTTTATCCATACCTCCAATGGCGCACCCAGGGGGAATAATATGAAAAAAATTAAAAATGATGCATTGTCGTCGTACCCCCCCCTCCCCCCCGTTCTCACAGATAGTTTTAGTAAAAACTTACAATACATCAAGTTGGACTACGACTACAAGACCAAGCACTGAGGATGTGTAGAATGCATTTAATATTTTTTTTAAAAGTCTAATAGTTAACTAATTTTCAAAAATTTACCAAGTGAACACCACTTCAAATATCTTCTAAGGCCATCTATATTTAAAATGACCGTCCCCCCCAACAATAGCTTCTAGGCGCATCCAATTTTTCAACTCTTTACCAGCTTGTCCTGCATAAGTGTCTGAAATTGACTCGCGTCAAAATGAGATGCCCAAATGTATGCATAAATAAACTTCTCTCTATGGGCCATCAAGCGTGGACTATGGGAGAGGTCTACCCATTTTAGATACCTGAAAAAATTAACAAATATTTTAGTGTTTATATTTTAGTTCCACAAACTGTAAACAAACAAATAATTTTTTTTCTAAGTATTATTACTTATGAACCAAATAATAGGCCTACTCTTAACTAGAACTATTGTNTTGAAATGTTAAGTTTTTCTAATTTATATAGTAGATGTTAGAAAGTTTGGTGCAATTATTGACTCATGAAAGAATGTATTACCTATAGAGTCATTTGATGTAACTGACATTGCAGTGAGTCATCTTTTAAAACTTTAAATTTACACATTAGCCTAATCAAATTATCTTAGAAAAATATTTATTCAAGAAATTCTGTAGCTAATTTAATTATCTAATTATCTAGCAAAACAAAATTTGAAAAAAGAAATGGACAGATAAAGGCTGAATTTTTATAGTTCTGTGACTCATGTTCAAATGAAAGAGACATGTTAAGTTAATCTTGAGTAAAATTGTTTTTTAAAATTTTGTTCTCATAAGTAGTACAGAACTATTATTATAAAATACAGAGATTATTTAGGACTCATAAAATCAACATAAATTCACTAAAATTAATTTTATTTTTTTGTTTGTGACTCCAGTTAGGTTCCTACAAAAATAGTGTAACTCATGTTGCATTTAGCAGTTAGTATAATTAAATTGATTTGCCAATCACAAAAATACCATACCAACTAAGATTAAATACTTCAATTTGAAAAACACTAACAGAAGTCTTGGAAAAAAACAAAAAAGTAAATAAAACTAAAATTTATAGCTAGTTATAGATGAGGGTCTATTTCATTGAACAAGCCTAATTTATCAAACTTTAAGTGCCATGAGTGTTAAACAGCTCAATAATTTCACAAGTCATCAATAAGAAGATGTCAACAGTGACTTAGGACTAATTGGATATGTGGGCCCTAACAATAAACTATGACTATTACCAGCCTAAAAATGAAGAAATCTACATGTTCTACAACTTTTGTTTTTGATATTTCATGCCCCACATTTCAGAGAATGACTCTATACATGTTTGGCGGATAATACACATTTATACAGGATTCTTAATTTTCTTAAATTTCCTCAGCGAATTTTTTAAATATTTTTGACCATCTAGGCTGTACACACAAGGCAAATTTCCGATTAATAAAAAAATTAATATTATTTTAAAGTTTTTACATGATTCTATATAAGATTCAGTGCCAAGCATTAACCAAAATACAAGATATACCAACCCAACTAACAAAGTAATATTGAGATGCTAGACGGAGAATGGAAGGAATCCAAGATACGGAGCATTAGCAAACAACCTAAAAAAAAACTCTTCTAATTTACCTGAAAACATTTGGCCATAGGAGTGTGTTACAATTTGTGATACACCTCAATTTTATGTCCATCCACATAGGCCTGTCAATGTGTTTAAAACACTGTACTGTAAACCTAAGTAGCCTATTATTTTATTATTTTGATTAAAACACTTTGCACATCTTCTAATGAAACTATCTTAAGCAGACTGTTGCACATTGCAATCAAAACTGGAAGCTAGCTCAATGGCATCAAAGAGATTTTTATGCACATGATAA
The DNA here is from genome assembly GCA_902141385.1 of Timema californicum. NCBI lineage: Eukaryota > Metazoa > Arthropoda > Insecta > Phasmatodea > Timematidae > Timema > Timema californicum. Next base: position 19,686 of record CABFOW010007569.1, on the reverse strand, counting down.
CAGCTATTTTAGAGCAGAATATTTATAATGTTTATAACAAAATCTATCACAATTAAGCTTGACCTAATCTTTCAGGTGTGAATAAATAGAAATTTTGATCTAACTATTGACAGTGTCAAGATAGACTAATAGGTTTGAAAAAGGACTGCATCAAAAGCGTATTCAAAGATTACTTATTGTTTGTTAGTATGCAGTATTTTGAAGCAAAATATTTTAGACTTTCGGAATTTAATTAAGAATATGTATGTTTTTTTATATCCAAGAGATTATGTTTTGTTCATTTAGGATGGTTAGTAAAAATAAAAATGTTAACTGTTATAATATATTAAAATACTTTTGGTGTCATATTGAGACATTATTTTGGATATTTAGGTTCTTCTGTGAACCAGGCGGATTTTCTTAATTTTTGTAACTAAACTAACAGAGATTAATTTTACAATTCTATTTTACTATCATTGTAAACTTGCTCTATTGTGTGTATATATTGTTAAAAAGATTTAAAAACACAAATAGAAAAAAAAATCCAGCACACTACTGTACTGGTGGACTATTTAGTGAGCCAGGATTCACAAGGTAAACATGCTTAATTAATTGCTGTATCATACTCAGCAGTTAAAAAATATAATCAACATAAATAATATTACCTCAATTTGTCCCATTGGAAATAGGAAAAATGTCAAGCCAGGATTTATCATGGAAGATCCGTAGCACCCTGTCACAAAGCAAGTGTGGACGACTGGCATTGTTTTTATATGAACGTAAATAAAACTACCAAGTGAGAGAGAGAGACGCTAGTTTAAATTACACTGTCAATGCAAATCAAAATATAAATATTCAAATACAAAAAACAAAGCATATAATATACAATTGAAAATTAACTCTAATTACAACATATATACTAAGGGGAAAACATTCTTGAAAATAATACAAATGAATTTGAAAATGCAAAATAAGTCGAGAAGAACAGGCCAATCTATATAACAAAAATATTTAGTTTAACTAATGAAGAAAAGAAAAATCTCTACATGAACACAACGAACACAACGAAAAATATAGAATTTAAAATGGAGTCAAATACTGGTAATGTGTTTGGTGGGTTTAAAACAATTTAAAAAATCACTTGATGAAGAAAAATAAATATTTAACAAATATTAAAATTTATGTTAAAAATATTATTGTTATTATTAGTAGCACCACATCTTACTACCCATTTGGATTATACGCACTTACGCTAATGTGTAATGGTAGGGTGATTGTGAGATGAAATGGAGGACCTACAGTTTAACGTGGAATCCGAACCACGGTGGAGGCCTGGCATTCCCCACATTCACAAGATGTCTTGTCAGAGGTGAAGGAAGGGTTTGGTAATCAGATAATGTTAAAAATAGATACAGTTTAAATACAGTGAAAAATAGAAATAAAGTGATTTTATTTAAAATTTATGAAAAAGAGTCAAATATATTTCGACTGGTGGGAGCTCTAAACAAATATGTGAGCACTAAATGAAAACGATAGGTAAGGGGGAAGCGTGGGGGTGGTGGTGGGGGAAACAATATACAAAATATTACTATCCCAGTGTCAACCCCATGGCAATCATACCTTGCGTTCTAATGAGTTATGACAGAATCAGTTAAAATTAAGCCTGCTCCCCTAAGTAGTGTGTATAGAATTAAATTATTTTTTATCTAGGGGGAAAATACCATACCAATAGCTCTAGAAAACATTGTTGATACTTTAATCCCTGGGCTCTTATGGTGAAACAATCTCCCAATAACGGAAAATGAACACTTCCAAAGAAGACGCAAATTTATTAATAGCTATGAAATAGTGGACAAAAATGGAAAAAATAAATTAAAAAACCAGTTTATTCTTAGTATTGGACTGAAGAAACTTGTTTCATGCAAAGCGAGACCAGTTTCGCTACCCCCCTGTATGAAAAGTTTCTAAAATACCGTAAGCAGTATTAACTAGGATAATTCAAGGTCATGCCTCTCAACCCTTCCAAGCCATCAGGGTTGGGAGAGGGTGATGTACCAACAATTTTCTGTTCTCGTGCGCACATACAGTGAACAAGGTCTACTTTTCAAATCAAATTTCATTTGTGTAATGATGGGTTTATTAAGATATATGTACAGTATTTATTTATTCATTAGTCATTATTTAAATTATATAGGTTCATATAGATTTAACTATGCTCAAGTATGATAAAAAAATTTTTTTTTCCAAATAACGAACGCTTCTTAATAACGGACATTTCCTTGACTGAAGTTGGGGTCCACTACTAAAATACTTTACTGTATAGGAGTGAATTAAATTTCCCACATATCTTTGGGCATTAATTAGTGCGACCTAACTACGGTTGAGTAATTTAAAACCATTATTAGAACCCCTCACCCTGCATACAAAAGGTTTTATTCCCATTACATTTGGCCATCACTCAGAGGAAGTCCTCGCCCCTCCCCTATGATTTAGTGGTAGAGTCCCTGGCTACAGATCCAGAGGTCTTGGGTTTGATTGCCGGCGCTTCCAGAATTTTTCCGTGAAGCAGTGGGTCTGGTACGGTGTCAGACTTAACCTCGTGAGAACAAATGAGCTACTGGAATAAATAAGTATCAGCTCTGGTCTAGAAAACTGAGATTAGCAGGTGGTGGGTTCATTGTGCTTACCACATGACACCCTTTATCCTCAAATGTTGTCAATATCATTGTTAATGGCGGCGGCTGCTCAGTATTAATTTAAATCCAAAAGTATTTTAAATTTAGTTTTAAACATTAATGTAAATTATACATGACTTGTGATAAAATAAGGTTATGGTTGTACAAAACCCTAAATACATGAGAAATACTAATAATTCTGTATTTAAGTAAGTATGGTAATTATTGATAACACCCATAATCATGTGTTTTTTTATATCATTTAGCGCTCTACTCATTCTTAAATAATCATAATGTAAAATAATTAATTACCTGAGCTGTAATGATGGGAAAGTTAATGAGCCAGACTTACCCTTTTCATCAAATAAACTTGTATTACCTCAGGTCATCTTTGACTTATCTAAAGAAGAAACTCAAACTCCTCAAATCTTCCAAGAAATGTATTGAGACAAGACCTCGCTCAATTTAAATAGCAGATGTGTAAGATTAACCTACATCTTGTGCCGAACAATGATAGCCGACACTGTTATTGCACCACTATAAACTGTGATTAAAATGTGAAGTAGTTTTATTTACATATTTCACCACTAGCACTGTCCCAATTTTCTTATGAATGAAACTATTCGACAGTTATAAAAAAGTTATTAGATCAACTTTCACGTGTTCATACATCAAGTAATGCGATCTGCAGCTATCAATTTTGATATATATATATATATTATACATAGCTGAAATAATACTGTTAAAATGCTATCACCATCAACCACAAATAATGTGACTATTTTCTAAAAAGTGCTCTGTATATATATTTGTAAAACCATTTTAAATTGAGAAAAAATGCTTATTTAAAATATTTATAGAGCCAAGTTTGCTTTACTATAGGCATAATGATAGGAAAAGAGTATGATCATAGAATGACAATGCTTTTGTGACATCATTTTATAAGAAAATTCCAATTATTAACATGGTAGGTTAAGTAAAAATGATGCTCTAAGGGTTACAAATTACGTGGGGTGGTTTACACACCTTCTAACACTTGAAAAAATTGTGCATAAGGTATTTTTTAATGTTTTAAGTTGAACATTAATTTGTATGTGAATATGCATTCCTGAGTTTTACATGATCACACACAAACATTTTAATTAATTTCACTAAACAATCAATATACACAAACATTATTTAGGGAGTTAAAAATTATTTATAGACCCCAAGTGTTTAAAGTTGAATAAAACATATTAATTGATTAACTACATAATTTATCTCTACTTTCATGTTATATAATTGGTTTTATCGTATATGATGTGGTGTGCCAAGTAACTACGAAATGTCATAAGCTTTATGGTTATAAATTATTCTCTAACACTAGGTTTCCTTTCGATATTTTAATATAATTATTAATAAAATTAAGTGGATGGGGAACTGGGGGGGAAAAATGTATGGAATAAAACACATTTTCCTTATTTTTTAGCAGAAAAAGTCACACAAAAATATTATCACAGGGTTAATTAGTCTAGCATTTCAGCCTTTAGGAAAATATTGTGATATATATTTTCAAGCCAATGACTTTCCACAAAAGTAAGGTGGTTCCTATCCATTGATTTAGCCTAGAGCTCTACTTAATAATTTAGCTTAATTTGTGCAAGAAAAATAAACTTAATAATTATGTTAAAAAACTAAATTATCTGGATAAAGGTGTCTACAGTGAACTTAAATTTCTTTGAATTCTTAAATCCACACTTTCTTGATTTAAATGTCTGGTTCAAGCATTTAGAATGTTCTATGTACAAGTAAAGAAAATTCTTATTTTAATTTGTCATTTTTTTTAATTGATCCTTTTTTTTCTACTATATTAAAAAACGAGGCATTGATATTGTGAATATATCCAGAAAAGCCAAAATCAATCAATTTTAGTCTAGTTTTTGAAAGATTGCCATAACATATTTTGCAACTTTTTTTCTTCTTTAGCATAAATATTAATTCACAAATAGAATAATTTTCAGAATGTGGAGACCTTTAGATTGAAATTAGACAGCCCATTTCAACAATTCCATTTATAATACAAGCTTATCACAATCTCTGATTCAAATTTTGTATTAAAAGGAAGCTGGTAGCACATGAATTGTGAGACAAGATAATGTAAGGATTTAAAATAAAGACCTTGACAAAATATTTATTTGAAACAATAAAAAATTAATGGTTACATTTTAAAAAGAATTAAGTTACAAGGCATTTTAGTGATAAACTGAAGATTTTATTTTCTAATAGTAAATAATACTTAGATTGGGTGGTAGATATAATATTTTTTTACCTTTACCCCCAAATAAGGTTTGCAATAGAGGAGTAAGCATTAATAGTATTAAATCTGAAAACATTTTGGCAAAAAAAACAAAACATATAAATGATTTATACACGGTTGCATTATGGTGCAGGTATAAAACTCTGCAATTGGCACTTCAAGTTTAGGCCACATGATTCAGTTCACGCGTGGAGTTGTTTTTGGTATTTTCATTAGGAATAATAGAACAATATGTAGTTGACAATCTTCAACTAAGCCAATCATCATCATCGTCATCATCGTCAAACAAGGGTGGTGGTGGAGGTTGGGGCCTCCATCCCTGAAACAAAGGTATAAAATTGTATTACAAAACGATAGATAATATAGCTCTTTAAAGAAACCTCTTTTCGCTTTTTGAGGTATTTTGTTATATTTGGAAGAAGGTATAAGAGAGATGGATAGAAACATATAAAAGGACAGAACACAATATAGCTTTTACAATGAAAAGAAGAACACAATTCACACTTTGCATTGCTGCCACTGGACAAAAAGGTAATGGCTGCCTCTTGAAGAAAATCAATCGTTACCACCCAATTCCCCGACCTATGTTTCATTTTATCCAAACTCATCAGGAGGAATTATGACTAGCGATTTTATTCAAGAGGCAGCCATTACCTGTCTGCCAAGTGACAGCAATTTAAAATGTGAAATATGTTCTTCTTTTCATAGTAAATGACATATTGTGTTTATACCATTTTGTGTGTTTCAATCCTTATTTCCTGTATATTCTTCCAAATATAACAGAACAATAGATATTAAACCTCTACAGTAGAGATTCCCAACCTTTTTCAATCCAGGGAACACTTAGTCCAAGCCAATATTTTCAAGGCACACTTGTGTAAAAAAGCTGTAATATAATAAATTTTTCTATTAATTTTAGATAATAATTACAATGATGATTATCGAGATGCAGTTGACAATAAGTGTATTCTTCTATCGGTGCCCTCATTTACCCGCAGAGCAAATTGCCCATCTACTTTAATTTTTTCAACAACATTTTTTCTGATGTTCTCAGATATTTCAAAATACATTGAACTATCTTATTATTCGATAAAGACACTTTTGAAATTCACTCATTAGATTATTTTAAAAGCATTGTTTCAATAATGACCTGACAAGCTAGCCCTAACATATTTTCGCGATTAACCTGTGGTTTCATGTTTTTTGCGATCAATTCAGGAACTTTGAATGATGCCTCAGGTGTACAATCTGAAATTTAAACATTTTTTTCCATTTTATTTGTGTCTTTTGTGTTGGGCTGATGGTTATTTGGGACTCACTGATATGTTTGGTGTTTGGATGCCACTTCATTCGGCTCAGAATCATTGTTTCATTGTTCAGGGGTTCTCCAAAAAAGATACATATATAAATTAGTTGGTCACAATCTTATTTTAAAGTGAAACCTACAATTACTATAAAACTTTGGGAAGCTTAAAACTGGAACTAGTAGTATATTTATTACAAGATGTTAAGTTGGATTCAAATCTTAGGACATTTTGGCGACACACCTATTGGGAACCACTGATCTACAATAACAACTAATCTGGGAATGATACCAATTACTGTGCCAGTAGGGAATTAAAAATACTACTGTTATGTATTCAAAAATTTTAAGTTTTATGATATAAAATTTTTAAGTTTTATGATATAAAAATATGAATAAGTCCATGGTGACTAAAATATATATGGTAGTACATTATAAAACGTATGTGCTTGGGAAGGGATGGTACATATCACTCTCACAATCGCATGGATTGCCAGTGACAGCAAGGTAAAATTTTTAATTCCAGCCAGGTGTAATGAGGGTGATTTTTCCTAAAAGGTTTTCTTCTATCCCCTGCATGCATAAGCACATTTCTTTCAACTCTACCGTCCTCATTCATACACCGTTAGTGTAAATATGATGCTAACTTGAATAGGTAGTAAGACACAGTGTACAAAAATATATGTTAAAGTAATTATGGACATTTAATCGTGTTATATTTCGACTGTATGGCATCCTCTGGCTGTATATAATATTTTTAGCACCGTGCTTAGAAATATATTTGGTTTGATAAGAGATGTGGATACTGGGGAGTGAAAGAGATTACATAATGATGAGTTACATACCATGTACCCATCGAAGATATTAAATTAGGATAATAAAATCTTGTAGTTTATGGCAGGAAAGATATGCAGTGCAAATGGAAGAATCTAGGACTGTGTTCAGGGTATTGAATGTCAAACCAAATGGGAAGATACCATTGGTAAGACCTAGACACAGATGAGAGGATAACAGATGAGAGGATAAGACTAGAATGAAGCTGAAAGAGAAAAGGTGTAATAAGGTGGACTGGATAGAACAAGCTAAAGAGAGGGATGAGGAGAATGGATATAACTAGCCCAAGAGAGGGATAAGGTGGAATGAGGTGGACTGGATAGAACTAGCCCAAGAGAGGGATAAGGTGTAATGAGGTGGACTGGATAGAACTAGCCCAAGAGAGGGATAAGGTGTAATGAGGTGGACTGGATAGAACTAGCACAAGAGAGGGATAAGGTGTAATGAGGTGGACTGGATAGAACTAGCACAAGATAAGAATATGTGGTGCACTTTTGAAAGCGCGGCAATGAACTTTCAAGTTCCTAATGGCATAGAGTAAGTAGGCATAATGTATTATGCTTGTTCAGGTTATAAGCATTGGATCAAATTTACCATAAAGGTTCTTCCCAGAGGTGGTGCATTAGCACACTCACCCACAAAATTACAGGACTAGTTAGTGCATATCCCAGATATGATTAAGTATGTGTTATGACACTAATCTATAATAAAAACCCACATACCCGTTCCAAAGATGATTCCCTGGACTGTTTCATTGTATTGTCTGGTTTCACAGGTGTTAAAGATGCGGAAATTGGTTCTGAATGTTGAACTTTATTTTGTACAGTTTCCTTTGCTTCAACATTTATTTTAATCTCATCCACTAACACTTTATTTTCAGGTTTTTTAGAAATCACAGATTCCTCTTCATGATCACTTGTTGATTGCGTTAGTTCTTCACTCACACTAAGCTCTACTGCAATTTTAGAACTCTCAACAGAAGCATCAGGATTGTGTGTTCGAGCAGAATCCTTACTTGCACTTTCACTTATTTCTTGTGACAATTCACTGTTGACAGGATTTTTATTTAATGCTTCAATTTTATCAGACTTTGAAGAAGTTTTTCCATTTTCAAGCAGTTGAAGTGTTCCACCCTGAAAACAAGCCATATATTTATTAATAAACATGCATTAATGAAGTTTAAAAGGTAAAAATAAGCAGCATGCACAAAATGACCAACCATAGTTTGCTAGACAGTAAATTATGTTTTACCTTTCAAAGTAAAGGTACATTGGAAAAATTTGAGTGCTAGCGTATTTACTTAGCTTACTTCATATACACCTGTGACAGATTTTACCAATTCATCAAGATTAGTATCGTATTGGCCCGAAAATAGGCTGCACCCTAAATTTTCAACCCCTTTCAGAGAAAAAACAATATTCCCACTTAAATATGAACAGTTTGTATTAAATAGGGATACATTAGTGACTATTTCTCGTAACTTTGGAGCTGTCATCCAAGTAAACTGAGGTTGTGAATATACTAAATAAATCATAAAACTTAATTAATCTTTCTGAAAGCCTACAACATGTATTCCAAGAAAGGAATGTGTTTTACTGTCTAGGCTTCCCTCTGAGGAAAAAATTATATTTGTTAACTCAAAGGAAATCCTCTTATCCAAGGTCTTGGGAACTATGTGAATGACCCAGGTGGGTATCGCAGACACCCCATTCTCTGGCTCTAATAAACAAGATTTGACAAGAGTGTCCAGCAATAGGGCACCACCACCACCACCACCACCACCACCAACAATAATAATATAAATGTTTTTTTTTGTTTAAAAAACCCCTACGCAATATGACAGCCCTTCTATTCAAATATGGCTAGTATCATGGTGTTATCTGTTTTGTTGGTACATAATATAATCTATTTTCATGCTTCCCTTTAGGGACCATTAAAGAATGCTTTTCCGCGACTGCAACTACTCAAAGGAACTACAATTCTTTAATATTACACAGGTTATTAGATCCGTTCTTCTGGAACCCATACATCAAGCTGCTTAGACAATATTTTCACTGCCATATGATTTGGTGTGGTCAATGAGCCACACACACTCAAAGTGTCAATCATATGCATTTTTGGCACATTTTAGTTGTTTTGTATTTTACTTTAAAAATAAATTTGAAGTTTAGTAAAAGAATTAAGCACATATCAAATATATATTTCTTGGATATTAAACATATACATACATACACACACGGGTCCTAATTATTAATATGTTCCATTCACTTATTATGTTTTAAGATGGGTTTTGGTAGAATATAAAAACATTTGTTTTACAATACTTCTCTGAAACTTTGTCTGTCTTTTTATCTTTGATAGCTTGATAAGCTTTTTAACCTTTAACAGTAACCCCTGGAATCGTTCTGGTACCCCCCACCCCCGACTCAACATACAATTTGACTTATCACTAATCTTGGCTGATTTATTTGGAATATTTAGAATGCAGAAGTTAGAAGCAGTTGGACTTGTATCAGCCATACATACAGTTTTTTTTACAATAATCACACATTATTGATGTCAAACTCTTTATGCTTCTTCTTTATAAAAAAAACACTTTACTTTGTAAAAGATAAAAACAATTCAAATTTTGTACTTACTCTAATATTTTCCAAAAGAGTTTTCCTAATATAAGTTCCCTCATATGAGTTATTAGGTTGAAAATGTGTTTGCAACATTCTGTATACCATGTTCATAACCTTTTTAACTTCATCAACTACTCTACTTTGAATGGCTGCATCATCTACATAAGATTTTGCAACACCCTGAAAAAAAATTTAACAGAATGTTAATCATTTTGTTATTTTAAAATTAAAAGACCAAAATAAGAATATATTTGTATACAACCATACACAAATAATCTAAATAGTAAGGGAATTAAAACAAATACCCTTAGTTACAACTAATTATATACCTGCTTGATAAACAAGAGGCCTACTAGCAATTAGCGTAGAGCCCGAACGGGTATAAAGACGCAGTGCTTTGTAAAAAAACAAAAATAATATAACAACTTAATAGGTGTCATTTTTTTCTGAGCACCGCATTTTACTATCTGTTCTGGTTATACGCCTATTTATTAACCAATCTAATGTGTTAAGGATGGGAAAGGTTGAATTTAGAGAGTGTACCCGCGTTTGCATGTAGGAAAAATGGAAAACCATTTTGTAAAAAACACACTCGGAACATCTGACCGGGATAGAACCTCGGTCTCCCTGTCAGCGGCAGTCTAGTCTATTGAGAGAGTGACACCTTAGACCATGTGGGCACCGAAGCCGGTGTCACTGTTTATTAAAAAAAGTCCCATATCTCCAGTCAAATGCTGGTGCATCTACTTAAAACTCATATTCCTTGTCCTATCTTAACAGGTAAGACACTTTAATGTTTTACTAGCCTATTCTGGCACTAAATCATAATAAATATTGTTTAACAGTAATTGATGGCTTTTTCAAGGTTAGGGTGAGTATGACCAGGTTTAATGGTTGGGTTTCTGGACAATACTATTTATTTTCTGACTCTCCATTTCATAATTTCCTTTGTTTATAGCTTCTCTTTAGCCATATGATTACCTTGTTATTAAATTCCTTTATTTGACGTTTTAGGTCAACATGATCTTGCTCCAACTGCTTGATTACGATGGAATATTTCTCTGCAATTTCTTGTTCTCTAGAGTTAAGTCTCTGCTGAATTTCCTCTTCAATCGAGTTCTTGTCTATTGAGGATTTATCATTGTGGGTTTGAATTTCGAGCTTCCTTTTAAGTTCATCTATTTGGTCCTGTGAATATATTAATACAATCTCATATCTCATGGTCATGTAATGCGGATGGAAAAGGAAAGAATCCCAAGGAGAATGATGGCAATTAAATATATAGGAAAAGACCGCAAGAGAGGTCAAGAAAGAGATGGAAAGAGCAGATATTAGCAAGTATACACATGAGAGGAGAAGTAAATAAAGGAGGAAGAGTGGCTGCTCCAATAAAGAGGAAGGTACAGGCATTTTACTGAACTAGCTTGATCACAGGTCGGAAAAAGACAATTATGGTGATAATCTTTTAAATATTATTTTTTATCTTACTAAGTAATAGGTGGCATTTTAAAACTTGCCGACGATCCTTAAATTTGGGTAACCTATTTTAGTACTAAATCATAATTATTATTATAGCATAGGGATGGAACCTTCAAATCATTAAGAATATTTGAGGATTTTAGAAAATATCGGATTCATGACTCAACTAACTAAAAAGGTATTTTCTAATTCAAATTTGGAATAGTATTTATTTGTTTTCTCAAGATTCAGATTTAAATTTCAGAATTAGGATTCATGGAGAAAATAAAGATTTGAATACATAAAATACCATTTGAACCAACTATATTATTATAAATATAATTTTTTTGTGATAGGACCCTCAAATCCTTAAAGATATTCAAGATTAGAGGATTCAAAATTAATATCTTATAAATATTTTTTTTCCAATTTTACAGGTGAAATTTGTTCTAGAATTCTAATACTGCTTATTGATGGTTCAGAACCCATTATAATTATGGGATGAACTTAATAACCAGGCCTCAGTGCATTTGTTCTAGAATTCTAATACTGCTTATTGATGGTTCAGAACCCATTATAATTATAGGATGAACTTAATAACCAGGCCTCAGAGCATTAAATTATCACTTAAATGAATGTATGAATGTTATAATGAATGGATTATAAGGAATAATGTTAACATTTACCGTATTTGCCCGAAAATAGGCCGCCCACGAATATAGGCCACACCCTTAATTTTAAACACTTTCAGAGAAATAACAATATTCCCACTTAAATATGATAAGTGTGTATTAAATAATTTGAAAATAAATAAAAAATTATTTACAGGTAGGTGCCTACACATAAAATTAGGTTAATTAAATAGCCCATATAAAATCATTTTCAGAGAAAAAAAAACACACACTATTTACACTTAAAATGATGTCAGTTGGGGATAAAAAAAAGTTTGTAATTCACACTCAAAATTAAATCGTTTGGAAAAAAAATGTAAGTTATTCATACAAAAATTAGATCACTTGGAAATTAAAAAATAATGATACACTTAAAATGTGTCCACTGAAAAACATAGACTAACAATGAGACACTTTGAAAGGAATGAAAAGTTATTCATCACTGCTCTCATCAGTGTCACTTTCTTCACTCTAATCGGTCTCTTCTGCATGATCCGCCCACAAAATGTCATCTTCTGTGCCATCCATCCTATTGGATAGGCAGCACCTTTTAAATCCATGGACAATGGATTCAGCATATATTCTTCCCCAAGCAGTTAATATCCACTTGCAGAGCTGGTTCAATGAAGGTTTCTTAATTTTGCCACTGGGGATTAGGGGATGATCTCCTGACAAAAGCCAGTCTGAAAACTCTCTTCGGAGGTTGTCTTCGAAGGGTTTATTCACAACCACATCAAGGACTATGTAGTTGTGAAGTCATACCTCCTGGAATAACAACAAGATCTGAATTTGTTGCCTTGACTTTATTTTCCTTATCTAGAGCAAGATGCCCTTTGAATGCATCAAGCACTAACATTGCCTGTTTTTTTTAGAAGGCCTTCTATTCCACACGACTGCTAGCCAATCGCACATTAATTCTGCTGTCATCCATCCCTTCTCTTGACACCTGACAATGATTCCACTGGGCAGGGTTTCTTTCGGGAAGGTTTTTCTTCTTAAAATTACATATGGGGGTAGCTTCCTACCATCAGCAGTTACAGCTAACGTAGTTGTAAAGTGCAATTTTTCATTGCCAGTGGTCTTCACAACAATGGATTTGGATCCCTTTTCATCCAAGCAAGTAGAATAGGCATGTCAAAAAATAGAAAAATACACGGGTGTTCCATCGGCGTTTACAATCTGACTAAGAAGATAGTCATTCTGTGTACGGAGTCCAATTACATAACATTAATATTTCAACAACTTCTCTGAGTAGTCAGTGGGAAACTTTTGCGCTAAAGAAGTTCTTCATCTTAGTGAATCTTCAGCACCACCCAAGGCTTGCCTTGAATTTCCTGTGTAGCACTTCTAGCTCTCTTGCAATTTCTTGTGCCTTCAATCAGATTACGTCACGACTTATTGAATATCCATAACATTTTTTTTTCCTTTACAAAAGGAAGAACACGTACATCCATTTTAGGATTACGGCCATGGTTGGGTCATCGAAAGGTTTTTCGCGTTGAGATAGTGTTATTAAATTATTTTATTTTAAATCCAGTGACGTATGTTCCTCTCATCAATTCTGTATTTTCTTCCCGCTTCCCTATTACTCGTAGTTTCTGCATAGTTTATCACCACTAATTTAAAATTGGTATCATAACTTTATCTAATTCCCTGACTGAGACACACTTTTTTCTCGACATGATCCGCCATGTTACACTTCCGAATTTAATACACACACTAAATTATTGTTCTCACAATAGAATAAATGTTGACCAACTTAATGAAACAAAATCTAGCTCGAAATATTTAAGCTCCCTTTACCTAAAAGATATATTACCAATAGGATGCGCTGAAGAAACTAATTTTATTTTGGCATCCGTTATGGCTCAAATATTGTACACACAAATAAGATAGTCATACTTCATCTATTTTTAAATAACTTTGCCAACTGTCATGGTTAATCTATTTTTAAATAATTTTGCCTACTATCAATGTTCATCTATTTTTAAAAAGCGGTGGCTATTAACTTCGATATATATATATATATATCGATTTAACAGCAAGCGTATCCTATAGGTACAAAATTGAATGTATATTATCTAAGAGTGCGATTACAGGCCGCATTAGAGTTTTATAAGAGTTGTTTCTTGGAAAAAAATTGCGGCTTATTTTTGGGCCAGTATGTTAGTTACTAGTTAGTTTTTTATATTTTATTATATTTATATTTTCTTATATGTCCATGGTTTTTTTCCAAGATTTGGATTCAGATTCATAAAATAGTGTATTTGACCCAACTTTATTTACAAATTAAAACCATAATTTATACCTTGTGATTTTTCGCCAACTCATTTAGATGGTTTTCTGTAGCCTTGCCTTCTTTTTCAAGCCTTTCATTGGCTGAACTGAGCTGCTTTTGTAGCAACGCTTGTTCAGACTCAAGCTGTGATATATTAGATTGCAAGTTTTTCACATATTCGTCAACTAATGCACGGCTTTGCAAAGATACTTTTAATTGCTCCTCCAGCCCTGGAAACATTGTTTCAAAGATAAGATTAATCTTCATTAGAATATTTAAAGATGGGTGGTATTAAGATTAATTGCCCATTAAAACTCAAATTGTATGAACTTTTTGTTATTGTAATTGTTAGTGTAATTTTAATGTCTTAAAGACATGAGGGTTGGAACAATTTTGATAACTGTTTTGTAAGTGTTGTTTTCATTTTTAAATCAAGTTTGGTTATATCTAATTTAAAAACCAATACTTCCATTTTTTAAACTTTATTTTAAAAAATATTTATTATTTATAAAAATGAGTGTCATTGTTCTTTTCATTTTATGTTTGTATTGAATGGTGACATTTAAATATCCTAGTTTACTTTTAAAATAAACATATAAAATATGCTTTTAACATTTTAAAATTATAAAGGGCCTCTGTTTGAATGTGATTCAAACTTGAGAGCTTTTTGAAATACTCAAATTGAAATTTAAAAAAAAACAAGCTTGCAGATTCCTACTATTTACTTTATTTTATTAAAATAAAACAACAACAAATATTCACCTTGAGAATTTGATTTTGTATTTTCCAGCTCCGCTTGCGTTGTCTGCAGTTGTGCTGATAATGCTGATCTTTGCTCTGTCAACTGGTTTACAGTTTTTTGGAGATTTTTTACTTCCGACTGAGAACACAATGAACAATACAATTAACTTGTAACTCCTTTATACAGACTTTAAAAAAATTTAAATGTCAGGAATATACAGTAGTATTAGGGGTAGTTTCCACTTTTGGACCAATATTTTATTATTTCTATAAAGTTAAAATATCAATAACTTTTCATTAGATTCAATGTCCTCATAATATCATTGATTTAAACAGATTAGATCAATAACTAATTAATTTTAATATATCACATATATGATTAATAAATTTATCATTTAAATTTCCTTTGTCATTGCTTGAAAATTATGATTAATCCCAATGTGAAGAAAAATAATTGTGTGTTATATCTTAACATCTTTTATATTTTAAAACTATTTTTAAGTGTAAAAGACAAATTGTGTTCGTCCCTTTTATATGTTTCTATACGACTTTCCTATACCCTCTTCCAAATAAAATACTAGTATTAGACAAGTAATAAACAATTTTAATCTGTTAATATTTAGATGAAAAAATATTTCTAATTCTTTAATAGGATAAACCTCAAAGTACAATTTTTTATTATTATTTTTTTCAGAATGGTGATACAAACAATATTTTAGAAAAGTAGGCAAAGCACTAAATCATACCTTTAACAGTGGTCAGGCAAGTATCTATAATTCAATTTCAGCTAAGGGGTGGTTAAGAGGAGCGTGAAAGGCGGGAGGTACAAATAACCTAATAATACCTTCAACAATGTGTTATAAAAACATCCTGCAGTTCTAAAGTAAGCTAGGCCATGCCATATAATTTGTGACCTCAGAGGACATGAAAATAGCCAGATGCAGCTGACACAGGAATTTTTACTGGATGACTGGACTGAAACTAAGACAATCACTTACATTGTGTGAAGCATAAATTATAATACTGTATAGATAATATTATGATAGTATAGTACTCAAAAATAGTATGTATTTTGTTTTCATTCAATATATTAAAAAGGTGCATTTTAATCAATTATCATAATATTAGTTTATTAGTTGACTGCTGTATAGGGTGTACTTTGTACCCATAGATGCATGTGCAGCAGAAACATGGAGATTGAATGTAAGAGAAACTTAGAAAGTAGAGGCTTTGGGAATGATGCTTGTGAGTAGCATGTTAGCTGTCATGAGGAAGTAATACTGAAATGGTATGGTCATGTAATGAGTTTAGAGGAGGAAAGAATACATAAGAGAATGATGGAGATGAATTAAGCATGAAAAGACTGCCAGGGAAACCAAGAAAAAGATGGAAGGAACCAATAATAGAAAGTGTGCAAGTGAGAGGAGAAGAATAGGAAACATTAAAGGAGGAAGAGTGGTGGGAGGATAAAGGAAGATAGAAGTATTTTAGAAAACTGACCCTGATGATGATGATGGATATTAGTTGACATTTTGGGAGAGGTCCCATGCCTGCACTATAACAAAGGGACAGGGGAGTATAGTCCCACCTGAAGTGAGTCTTCTCTGGCCAGAGCATTGCTCAGGTCCACAGATAGCTTCTCCTTCTCTTGCTGGAGTGTGAGTATCAAGGTCTGGAGGTGAGTGTCTTGACTGTGTTCCATGCGACTGTTACTCTGCTCCAGATATCTAAACCAAATGACACGTCGTTAATAGTCTTATGCTTTTAATATGTTAACATGATTTTATAGCATAACAGGTTTATTTCAATTTTATGTTACTTTTAGTCATAAATATGTTATATTTTTGATCAAGAATATTAGAGATTCAAAGCCTCGAGAAAATATAAGATCCAAAATTTTAAAACAGTTGTCAATTTTTTTTCAAATTTTGAATTGAAATTTGTTTTAGAGCTCTTATGCTGTTTATTGGTCAATTTGCCCAACACAATTATAGGGATAACTTATCAATCAGATCCCAGACCTTTAATATCAATATTATGATGAATGGGTTACACAAAAACTATAGCAAGACAAGCATGGTCTAAAGCGCCATTCTCATGTTAGGCTAAATAGCCGGTGGCAGGAAGATCATTATAGGTGTTTTTCCTAAATGGTTTCCCACTCTTCCTTCATACAAACGTGGATATATTTCCTCTCAGTATTTATTCCTCGTATCTCTCTATTCCATTAGTGTAATTAATACATGCTCATAGTTTGAACAGATACCAAGACACGGTACAACAAAAATAAGCCTATGTTTACCATGTTTTCTAAGACTCAGATTCTTTTATCTTTAACAATGACTAGATAATTTTATAATAGTGGAAATTGATAAAAATAAATAAAAAGGAAAAAATAAACCAATAAGTGTAAATTTAATTAATAGAGCCCACCTAAAGAAAGAGAAAAAATGTGGGAGGAATCCAATCCACAAAGGTGACATCAATAGGCATAGCGCCGGGGGGAGGGGGGGTTACAGGGGCATGTGCCTCCCCAACTTCAACACAAACAAATTTAGCTTGACAGCAACCAGCAACGATGGAGGCGAAAGAAAGCGTCATGGACATGGGCAGAGTTGTAGACAGTGTGAGACAGTAGTAGAGGGAAATTAAATTGAGTGGCCGAGCTGTTTTTAGCCCTGCTTGACCTCAAGGGCACTTCTTCAAACTTTCACAGTTATACATTGTTTTGAATTTTCAGAAATTTTAAGAAGTGGGAAGTGTAAAATTGTAAGAATAAATTAAGAGAGAAGTGTGTTTATTTCTATATAGGCCTAACCTAACTATCTTTTCAGGTTGGCTTCCCTCACTATCACTTACATTACAGTATTGTACAGTGTTTCTACAATGTCTTACTATAAATTACCCATACTGTGTTTTTTTCTTTTATTTGTTCCTACTCCACCTTCCTTTCCCTTCTTCCATGTATAGAAAAATAACATTTTTTTTTTAATGAGAACCTCTTCGATTTTTAAGGTATGTTTTGTTATATCAGAGAGAATGTAGGTACAGGAAAAGAGAGATGAACGTATAAATAACAAATTAATCATAGATAAGAAATTCTAATAAGTTTAAACAAAAACAATGTTCTATCCAACTCACTTTTGATTGGTGTGTAGCAGATGATACATCTTATCATTGAGTTCGTCGACTTTGGTTCGTTTCTCAATGAGTTCATTATGAAGCTGACCATTTTCAGAAACAAGCTTTTGTACACTTGCCAGTAAAGCTGGTGGGTCCACAGAACTGATGGACAGGGCCTGAGACGGTTGATGCAACTGCAATGTGTCCAACTGAAACAAGAGCCTAATAAATTAGGTTGTATTAACAAGGGTACAATCATTCAGGTTGTATTAACAAGAGCCTAATAATATAAGTTGTATTAACAAACTAAGTACCGTTTAGTGTCAATTATTTAGTAAATTAAATTTTCATTTTTTGTACACAATCATGATAAATGAACAATCTTAAAATTAAGTTTAAAACTTTAAGTTTTGATATTTTTACTACTCAATCTCCTGTAAAGTAACATAAGTAACTCTCAAATTGTAATATCTCCCATAATATAAAATTTGTAGAGTATGAATAACTAAAGCAATAATTTGAGAAAAATATAATTATAGTAAACTGAAAATTTTATTTACTAATTTTCCTTCTGAAAAGGTTAAAGCAAATGATAAACTATCAAAAATGTACAAATTATTTTTAGTAGGACTCTGTGAGTACTCGGATTTCGAGCCAAGCTAGCCCTTTAAGCTCGAGATCAACATCGAAAGTTTTTTATTCTTGTCATTTTCGAGCTTTCACTTGATATACTTAATACTAAAAATGCAATAATAAGCATAGGCTATTTAATTGAGATAATATCAGCATTTCCACTTATAAATCATTTGATTACTTAACAAATTGTTAAAATTAATATAAATTTTTACATTAATAATGTAATAGAGCTTTAAAACTACTTTTAACCGGAAAATATATTCAATATTGTCGTCCATTTTGAATTATCCTTGATTGAAGTTGTTTGTTTGTATTGCCGTGGAAAAGCAATGAAAATAAAAATAGCTAAGTAGATTACTAAATAAATGAATGATTCTTTTTGCTATATTTACCTGGTCTCGTCCTAAAATAATAATTTATATTGAATTAAAAATGTAATAGCAAGAATATAACATTATATTGAATGTTTTCAAACTTAAGATATTTAAAACTCATATCAATTAATATGTTTAACTACAAAACTAGCACTAGTTTAGTTACTATTTAGTCATAAGATATTGTTAGTTAACCTGTCTGATATCAAGGGTGATATTACTTATTGCAATACATATTTTACCAAACTTGCCACATTTAAATTTAAAAAAGCATTTACTATTTCATATTGTTTATTAGATATATTATTTTTAATTTTAAAGTATAAACATCAACTTTTATCATCATTAAAACTTGAATTGAAATAAATTTCTCAGTAAGATAATGTCTAACGAGAGCCCATACAACACACATGTGCAACTGTGCATAGAGGAATGGAAATGGAACAGAAAACGTGAATCGTGCACGATTACACTAAGGAATAATAAATAAAATATGAAACACTTCAAATTTCTAACTGTTTATGATTCTTATGTTTCCCTTTAGGGTAAATTAAGTTACTGAAGCATATTTTGGGAAATATTAGCTTATTAAAACATCGATTTTACTAAGTTTTAGCATGACAGTGTAGAAACATTATACAATAATGTAGTTTTATAATAAAAGAAATTGATAAAACTAAAGAAAAAGGAAAAA
>CABFOW010007568.1:0-13496 GCA_902141385.1 Timema californicum | reverse complement strand
TACTACCCGTTCGGGTTATACGCACTTACGCTAATGTGTAATGGTAGGGTGATTGTGAGATGAAATGGAGGACCTACAGTTTAACGTGGGATCCGAACCACGGGGGAGGCCTGGCATTCCCCACATTCACAAGATGTCTTGTCAGAGGTGAAGGAAGGGTTTGGTAATCAGATAAATCCGTGCCGGGACCGAGGATTGAACCCCGGACCCCAAGCATAGAAGTCTGACACTTTACCCCTAGACCGCCAGGTCACCCAATCTTATTATTAATTACAATATATTTATACTTGAAGGGAACCCACCCTGGGCCTATTGGGTACGGAGTAGACAGAACAATTTGTGATAAGTTTGGTCGGAATCTGTCTACTGTGCCAAAGGTTTTAACAAGGCCCCGTAATGCATTGATTTCTAATGAACTGTGCCATTTAATTAGTCATTTGTTTTATATTAGAAGAGGGCAATTTAACTGTGCGATTTGTTAAGTTAATTTAATTACGTTAAGTAAGTTGAAAAAAGAAACCTGGAAAAGCGAATCGAACCCCGGACCTTTGAATTAACGCATTCCTGGGTTGGATTCCCGTATCCAAGTGTAGTTTTTCAAATAATTTTAATGGATATGATTGTGGACTCCTTCAAACGGACTTTCCTGTAATTATATTTATTTACACCTTGTGTTGATATTCGTTGATTTGTAAGGGATATCAACACATTGAGCTATGTATTATAATATTTATGTTTACTCCCAACATCATGACCACGCAATGACATTGTTACATCACGTGTTCTAGACAAGGATAAAGCGATGCAGTTGACAGTCGCTAGTTCAAAGTAAGATATTAAGTAACTATTCGGCAATGGTCATATTAAATAACGACTGGTAATCACTTTACAAGAATTACTCACAAGTTAAAAGGTTGCTAAACCCTCACTTCTTGTCGCCCTGCCATCTTGTAGCCTTACATCCTTGTAGCCCTGCCATCTTGTAGCCTTACATCCTTCTAGCCCTGCCATCTTGTAGCCTTACATCCTTCTAGCCCTGCCATCTTGTAGCCCTGCCATCTTGTAGCCTTACATCCTTGTAGCCCTGTGTTATTCTAGTCTATATCTGTCTCATTGGCTGCTAAGCAAGTATAAACGTTGACTGTCTCTTTAATCAACTTGTAGGGTAGGACCAAATGTCTAAGAAATGTAAAGTGACACTTTTTTTTAAGGCTTTAAAATATTTACTCAAATTTACCAGCAAAACTTTGGGAAATATATCAATATTATTTGTTTGAAGTTTTAACTATCTTGGCCAATTTATTATATATATGAATTAAATACAGTTTTTCAACTGATATAAAACTTCTATCAAATTGGTCAGAAAGAATGAATGTTTGTTAGAATGTTGTGCCACGTATATTAACAATAATAATAGCTTGAAACGTGGTTTAATCCACCATCGGCTCCATCACGTGGTCAATACAAGCTCTAGTAGATTTACCGGTTCGAGTCCCCATCAGGTCAAGGGTCTGCTGCCCGAGAGCGGGGTCCCAGGTTCTAGTGACCCCCTTGTAAACAAAACATTGTAAACACAACGGTAGACTCGCGTGACGCGCCGTGCTCAAGGTAACACAATATTAGCTGACAACGTGCATTGTTTGGTGTTGTTTTAGGTAGAGTTGTGTAACGATGGCTCGCGACTCATCAGTACTTTGTGTCACTCGCAATGGATTTATCGAGGTGACGTAAGGGTGACAGTTACTAGCCCTGTGACGTCATCATGCCCTGATTGACCCGAGGGTTGGGATTACACGGGCATTTTGTTTGATAGAGTTAGTTAACAATATGAGGGTGATAGTGAGTATGAGGGGGATAGTGAGTATGAGGGTAATAGTGAGTATGAGGGGGATAGTGAGTATGAGGGAGATAGTGAGTATGAGAGGGATAGTGAGTATGAGGGGATAGTGAGTATGAGAGTGATAGTTATTATGATGGGGATAGTGAGTATGATGGGGATAGTGAGTATGAGGGTGATAGTGAGTATGAGGGGATAGTGAGTATGAAGGTGATAGTGAGTATGAAGGTGATAGTGAGTATGAGGGGGATAGTGAGTATGAGGGTGATAGTGAGTATGAGGGGGATAGTGAGTATGAGGGTGATAGTGAGTATGAGGGTGATAGTGAGTATGAGGGTGATAGTGAGTATGAGGGTGATAGTGAGTATGAGGGTGATAGTGAGTATGAGGGTGATAGTGAGTATGAGGGTGATAGTGAGTATGAGGGTGATAGTGAGTATGAGGGTGATAGTGAGTATGAGGGTGATAGTGAGTATGAGGGTGATAGTGAGTATGAGGGTGATAGTGAGTATGAGGGTGATAGTGAGTATGAGGGTGATAGTGAGTATGAGGGTGATAGTGAGTATGAGGGTGATAGTGAGTATGAGGGTGATAGTGAGTATGAGGGTGATAGTGAGTATGAGGGTGATAGTGAGTATGAGGGTGATAGTGAGTATGAGGGTGATAGTGAGTATGAGGGTGATAGTGAGTATGAGGGTGATAGTGAGTATGAGGGTGATAGTGAGTATGAGGGTGATAGTGAGTATGAGGGTGATAGTGAGTATGAGGGTGATAGTGAGTATGAGGGTGATAGTGAGTATGAGGGTGATAGTGAGTATGAGGGTGATAGTGAGTATGAGGGTGATAGTGAGTATGAGGGTGATAGTGAGTATGAGGGTGATAGTGAGTATGAGGGTGATAGTGAGTATGAGGGTGATAGTGAGTATGAGGGTGATAGTGAGTATGAGGGTGATAGTGAGTATGAGGGTGATAGTGAGTATGAGGGTGATAGTGAGTATGAGGGTGATAGTGAGTATGAGGGTGATAGTGAGTATGAGGGTGATAGTGAGTATGAGGGTGATAGTGAGTATGAGGGTGATAGTGAGTATGAGGGTGATAGTGAGTATGAGGGTGATAGTGAGTATGAGGGTGATAGTGAGTATGAGGGTGATAGTGAGTATGAGGGTGATAGTGAGTATGAGGGTGATAGTGAGTATGAGGGTGATAGTGAGTATGAGGGTGATAGTGAGTATGAGGGTGATAGTGAGTATGAGGGTGATAGTGAGTATGAGGGTGATAGTGAGTATGAGGGTGATAGTGAGTATGAGGGTGATAGTGAGTATGAGGGTGATAGTGAGTATGAGGGTGATAGTGAGTATGAGGGGGATAGTGAGTATGAGGGAGATAGTGAGTATGAGAGGGATAGTGAGTATGAGGGGAATAGCGAGTATGAGGGGGATAGCGAGTATGAAGGTGTGGAACCAGTTGAAACAATTACAACCCAACTCAAGCTTTGTTTACCAAAATCACTGGTGATCATTGGGGCAATATACTTTCGTGAAAAATACCCAAGGTACCAACCGGTAATTGAAACCCAGGACCTCTAGGCCCCTAGTCAGATTATCTGACCGCTACACCACGGGGCTGTCTAATGTTCCAGATGGTTGATCCTCGCATTAAGGGGATCAATTATAATATTAACATATGGTCTACTGCAGACCCGACCTCAGTGACACCTTCAACCACCGAGCGCTGTAGTCTATAAGTGAGTGTGAGAAGAGAACTGTTATTGCTGTTATTGTAACTCCTGCTATTGTTCTTAAGAGAAACTAAGCGGAGCTGGAAAATGTAAAATTTGGGTTATCTCGAGTGAATTTAAATAGCTGTTGTTTTTTACCTTATTATTATTATTATTATTATGATTAGCACCGCGTCTTACTACCCGTTCGGGTTATACGCACTCACGCTAATGTGTAATGGTAGGGTGATTGTGAGATGAAATGAAGGACCTACAGTTTAACGTGGAATCCGAACCACGGTGGAGGCCTGGCATTCCCCCACATTCACAAGATGTCTTGTCAGAGGTGAAGGAAGGGTTTGGTAATCAGATAAATCTGTGCCGGGACCGAGGATTGAACCCCGGCCGCCAGCATAGAAGTCTGACACCTTACCCCTAGACCACCAGCACAGTAGACGGACACCTTAACTACATAAATATATACTCTTTTTTTTCTCTCTCAAATAATACACAGGACTACCGTGCACTTTCTAAACTCAGGTCCCCGATTCATGAATCAACTTAACCTGGCACAGCGACACTAGCACAAGCTCGTTGTATCATATCTACACCGAGATGATGATGATGATGATGATGAGGAGGAGGAGGAGGAGGAGGAACGTGGGGAGGGAACATAGAACTCGTGGGGTGTGATTTTCCAAAATAAATGTTGAAATCTAGATCTCTACAGGGCAACACAAACATAATCGGTTTTATTTAATAGAGCGTTTGACCACTTAGCTAAATGAGCCTAGTGTTGATACCTATCTCTGTTAATGACGAATAAATTAATAGAATGGGGTTTGGATGTCGGGTTTGTCGTGTTGTTAAGCCATTAATGGCCTCTACAACCACTAGGTACGTAAAATAGGGTAATGGTAGAAACAGTCAACACTGAGAACATTTTACTTAGTCACAATGTTATTCTATAAGTATCGAATATATCTGTATAAATCACATCAATTGACGTATTGATATGAGAAAGTAGTTTTACAAACGTGTGTAACTGTCATTTAATGTTATTCCTATCAGAATCTTATTCTAACTACCCCCTCGGTATTGTTCTAGTAGTTCGCCTCGAGCTCGGCAAGCTAGACTACCTGCTAGTCACGCGCGTCAGAGAGGTGGTCTACCCGGCCCCGGTAAACCTGCACCTGCACTGAGCTCTAGCGTCAGGTGAGAGAACTGATGGCACTCACGAGTCTCCATTGTGTACTTACCTCAGTACAGACATTATATATGGCACTCACGAGTCTCCATTGTGTTACTTACCTCAGTACAGACACTTGGTATGACACTCACGAGTCTCCATTGTGTACTTACCTCAGTACAGACACTTGATATGGCACTCACGAGTCTCCATTGTGTACTTACCTCAGTACAGACACTTGATATGGCACTCACGAGTCTCCATTGTGTACTTACCTTAGTACAAACACTTGATATGGCACTCACGAGTCTCCATTGTGTACTAACCTCAGTACAGACACTTGATATGTGCCTAGTTAGCAAAACTATTTGTTTTAGCACCACGTATTACTACCCGTCTGGGCTATACACTTATATTGTACTAACTACGCTGTTGTGTTAGGGATGAGGGAGGTTGACTTTAGAGGAAATGTATCCCCATTTGTATGGAAGGAGGGTGGAAAACAATTTATGAAAACAACCCTTTGTACACTCAACCGGGATTTGAACCCGACACCTCATAAACAGTTATCTCCAATAGTTTTGTATCTTCGGTTGGAAGGTCCTTCACATTTCACTGCACATAAAGTTTATTAATTTCCCAAAAATGATGAAATATGCGATCACAAACAACTTAACCTCATAAAGATATTTATACTTATTTTTATTAATCAAATGAACGCATAGTGAAATGCAATAATTACCTTTTTAAGTGAACACTTTTATTCGAATCGCGGTCAAGCAACCTCATTAAAATAATTACAATCAGTTTCTAGGAAATAGTGTCAGAAGGACCTAATTAAAATCTCATTTAAATCCTTCGACGAACGGCTAATTGAATGTCCCGTTCTGAATACTCCGCCAACAAAGATGTCTCGTCTGTAAGTTTGATGAATAAGGGGAAATAAGTGAACCAGTTTAGTCCTGCAAGTAAGATATAAGATATTTATAATTACTGTCCCAATCGTCAAAACTATACACTACTAACTTATTTGTTAGAGTTGTAACTAAACACTGAGACAGTTTAGTTGTTAATGTTATTCACACTAATGGTGGGGGAATGAGGAAACATTTTTAGAATATATCGTTATCTGAGACAGATAATATGGCTCGTGACCATAGAATACATCTGTAGGCTATTCCGCTATAGATAGACCACACTTTCCAGCTAGCCTGGCTCCAGCTTAGTTCATATTTACACCACACACATTTCCAAAGCAGAGCTTTGAGCTGATACCTGGTGGCGGAACTACAAACTATAAGCAATCCGACTCTTTAGCTTCGGTGGATCACAGTGTTCATTTTAGGGATTAGCTCGAAGAATAAAACATTAGTTTAGTGTTCAATACTGAGTTATGTTATTAATAATAATACCCAAATCAGTGGGTATGTTGGCTAAAGCATCAACATCGTCTGGTCTGGTTTGTTGGGGACGTGGAGTTTGGGTTTCAGACCTTGGCCGGGTATTTAAGGGTATTTTTTTTTTCTAATGGATACATCTCTAGATTCTACCTTTTTAATCCCTTTACCGTTAATAGAAATATGTGTCTAGCACGAATGCAATATAAGATAATAATGTTAAACAATTTTTTTTAAAGTTTTTTATATCTAGAAGGTAAATACTACCTTTAGATCAAGCTAATAAAACAATATTGCGGTATTTATTATCATCTGAATACTATAAATAGCTTGTCCACATTTCAATGATCGAGCTAAATAAAACCAATACTATTCAACAGACCTGATAGCCTACGCATATTTTTAATGTATTTATGTGTCAACAGGCGATCATAAATGTGTACATATTTTTAATGTATTTATGTGTCAACAGGCGATCATAAATGTGTACATATTTTTAATGTATTTATGTGTCAACGCGCGATCATAAATGTGTACATATTTTTAATGTATTTATGTGTCAACAGGCGATCATAAATGTGTGCATATGTTTGTGTAGAGCCGATGGCCCCAGACGTGACGAGCTGTCACGGTGACAATCTGATGATGAACGGCTCCATGTCCCAGAGATGTGACACACCCAACCACAGCTTGCTGGACCCCATCAACAACAACCATCCCCCCAAGAGCGCCCCATCGGCCGGCGCGGTCTCCCCGGAGCTGCAGTATCCGGAATGGAAGCCGGAGATCATCTGGGTGAACACCATCAGCATCACGATCTTACACCTCTTGGCGGTGTACGCCATCCTCACCGCTCCCTTCCAGGTTCTTCTGCCCACCTACGTCTGGGGTGAGTCTGCAACCATCACCCTGCAAGGGATAGTGGTATAATAAAGATGGTGTGTACTATTCATAAAATGGTGAATTAATAATTCAGACTCTTCAGAATGATTTGCACAAAGCCAGCCATCGTTTTTATTTTTAAGAAGTGTCAGTTGTTGATTAAAAGGGACATAATATTGGCTTAGTTAAACTTTATTTTCTCTTGTTTTATGAGTTTAGATAATGTCCGTTCTACTTGATCTAAATACTCCTTACTCTTCACTAAGCCAGAGCCATGACTTTGGTCATCCTTGCTCCAGGGGACACCCCGTGCTTTGCGCACCCTGATGAACTTGACAACAAACTAGAGATGTATGATACATGTCCTTTTCCCAAAGGTGCTCACATATGTCACGGAGAGCGGATTTATGTGGGTTTTTTTTTAATTTACGTTTTAAGGTTTTTTCCTGGGTGGTGTGGGTGGTTTCGGCGTGACGGCAGGGGTACACAGACTGTGGACTCACCGCGCCTACAAAGCCAAGGCACCCCTCAGAGTCATACTCGCCATATGTTTCTCAGTGGCTGGTCAGGTAAGTTTGTTCGCTTGGTAACTATCGTGTGTGTGTGTGTGTGTGTGTGTGTGTCAATTGAGAACTGTTGAGTTTCGTGTAACCTTGCTGAGGTGTGTACGCCAAGTTGGGTTGTAATCAATACATGTGCTAGTTTTATTGGTAATATTGAATAGTGTGACCTGGCGGTTTAGGGGGTAAGGTGTCAGACTTCTGTGCTGGCGGCCGGGGTTCAATCCTCGGTCCCGGCACAGATTTATCTGATTACCAATCCCTCCCTTCACCTCTGACAAGACATCTTGTGAATGTGGGGAATGCCAGGCCTCCACCGTGGTTCGGATCCCACGTTAAACTGTTAGGTCCTCCATTTCATCTCGCAATCACCCTACCATTACACATTAGCGTAAGTGCGTAGAACCCGAACGGGTAGTAAGACGCGGTGCTAATAATAATAATAATAATAATAATAATAATAATAATATTGAATAGCTATGCCTATTTTCTTAAAACAAATAATGTTAAAACGCAAGTGGTCTAAATAGACAAATGTGTATGGGGAGATTATATAAGTTCCAATCAAGACTCGTGCGGTCTGGTTTTGAACTCAAGACTAGTATTTAATATATTTTTTGTTAAGTACTCCACCAATATCCTGACTCAAGAACCCTCTACCTGTCCCGACGTTTCAGAACACGATCTTTGATTGGGTGCGAGACCACAGGGGGCATCACAAGTTCAGTGAGACCGACGCCGACCCTCACAACTCTAACAGGGGGTTCTTCTTTGCCCACGTGGGCTGGCTCATGACCCGCAAACATCCCGAGGTCATCCGCAGGGGTCAGCTGTTGGACATGTCCGATGTCGTCAATGACCCCGTCGTGGCCTTCCATCACAAGTGAGTAGCGGACCTAGGTCAGTTCTTCGCGTGATGCGCACCATCTCGGTCACCATATAGCGCCATGAGACCTTCTAGTGTCTGAATCACCTCCAAGGGAAACACAATCACTTGAGGCCTTCTAGTGTCTGAATCACCTCCAAGGGAAACACAATCACTTGAAGCCTAATAGAGCCTGAATCACCTCCAAGAGAAACACAATCACTTGAGGCCTTCTAGAGTCTGAATCACCTCCAAGGTAAACACAATCACTTGAGGCATTCTAGAGTCTGAATCACCTCCAAGGGAAACACAATCACTTGAGACCTAATAGAGTCTGAATCACCTCCAAGAGAAACACAATCACTTGAGGCCTTCTCGAGTCTGAATCACCTCCAAGGGAAACACAATCCCCTGAGGCCTTCTAGAGTCTGAATCACCTCCAAGGGTAACACAATCACCATGAGGCCTTCTAGAGACTGAATCATCTCCAAGGGAAACTCAATCACTTGAGACCTAATAGAGACTGAATCACCTCCAAGGGAAACACAATCCCCTGAGGCCTTCTAGAGTCTGAATCACCTCCAAGGGAAACACAATCACCATGAGGCCTTCTAGAGACTGAATCACCTCCAAGGGAAACACAATCCCCTGAGGCCTTCTAGAGTCTGAATCACCTCCAAGAGAAACACAATCACTTGAGGCCTAATAGAGTCTGAATCACCTACAAGAGAAACACAATCACTGGAGGCCTTCTAGAGACTGAATCACCTCCAAGGGAAACACAATCACCTGAGGCCTAATAGAGACTGAATCACCTCCAAGGGAAACACAATCACTTGACTACTTATTGCAAGTCTCACAGCTCTATCTGGAGGATAAAGTTCACTGTTTTTTTTAGTTGTTTAGTTAAGTTGTAGTTCTTATAAAATTTATTTAGTTTATATAATTATAAACGTATTTAATATAAAAATCAATTCTTATAAATATATAATTATTTAAAAAATTTGTTATAAAATGTTATCAGAATTCAGAATCCACTTAATGACACAATTTATTTCTAAACAAATGAAGAAATATGTTAGCGGTGCAGTTTTTTTTGTCCATTACTTCGGATCACTGGTTGAGAGAACTGGTGTAATATCTCCATGTTCTTATTGACTAAAACTAAACGTATGTAGAGCATCATATGTGTATTTCCTGTCTGATGCACTGCTGTACATTTATAAAATATGTTTTGCCAAGAGAGAGAGAGATAAACTACTATGAGCTAAGAGAAGTACTTAATAGATTTATCACACCGGCTAAGAGATATATCACTGGACTCTCAAGTAATAGCTGGGATTCCAACCCATAGAGGATAGACAGGGGAAAACATACTCTAGTGGCGCCGTCAGATAGCGCCAGGTAGCACCGATGTGCTACGTGAAGCATGGACTGACCCTCTAGACAAGAGTCTACACCTTGTCTATTGTGCTTTACACGTTACAAGTCACCAAAATAGTTAGGTAAAACATAGGTCTTTACTCTGAGTAACTAATTATAACCACCATTATCAGTAAAAGCTTTTTATTTGGTAGATTCGACTAAACAACAAGGAATTACTAGGTCGTGTACTGATCGCCTCATTGAAAGGTGACCAGTTACACTTATCAAGTTTAATGGAAAATTCCTATCTATTGCCAAGACTGAAAGAGCATAAGTAGATAATTAGCATAAGTAGATAATTAATCAATACAAAAGGAGGTTAATATAGTTATTCAAAACACGTGGTTTCCCACGTGATTAATTTTAAATAATAACCCAGTTACAAAAGGACTGTATTATTTATTGATCGAATAAAAGATAATAAAACATAATAAAAGATTAATTCAAAATAAAAAAGAACATTTACATTTACTACATTACCGACTTGTTTAAGGTATTAATAAAAGATATCTCCTGTAGAACAGAGAAAAC
The DNA here is from genome assembly GCA_902141385.1 of Timema californicum. Classification (NCBI taxonomy): domain Eukaryota; kingdom Metazoa; phylum Arthropoda; class Insecta; order Phasmatodea; family Timematidae; genus Timema; species Timema californicum. The sequence goes on along the minus strand of CABFOW010007568.1, from coordinate 3,093 downwards.
CAAAAATCAAAATTATCTAATTTATACAAAGAAAATAGTCTTCAACCATTATACTTAATCCCCTGTTCTATTAAATTTCAAACGGCGTGGTTTATAGGATGCCGATTGATACGAAACCATAGTATAAAAAGAACCAGGCCACGTGGTGGACAATTTCTAAGTTACATTATAATACCACAAAAAAATGCATAATAAATTGAAACATAAAAGGTAATTAATTAGACAAAAGAATTACACAGAAACTTTAACCCATAACCTTAAAAACAAGAAAGAAATAAAAAGGAAAAAGACTACATGTTAATTTGGAAAAGATTCTTGAATAAAATTAAAAATAAGAAAGAGAAATTAAAAAATTATGTCTCACGTTGATCAGATCCAAAATGAGAATGGCCGAGGTAAAGTCGTTATTTTCCTTAACAGGAAATTGTGATTCACGGAAAGGCCAATCAGAGACTTTCAAGATAAAAAAGGACCAATAATATAATACTTGAAGACTTAAAAAAATTTAAATAAAAGATATAAAAAAAACATTAAGGTAAAATTACATATCTAAAAAAGGTACAAAGAGATTTAATTATTTAACGCATATTGAATTAATAGTTTATAAAAGCTTATTAAAACTTTCGTTCCCCTAAATCCCATTTAGATCTCCATATTGCGGAACTACTCCTAATTTAAAGTTTGTCCCCTAGGCTTCGCCACTCACCACTACCAGGAACGTCAAGGTCGATAGAACTTAGGTCCGTTCATAATTAACAGGTCGATAGAACTTAGGTCCATTCATAATTAACAGTACAGTCGGAACTATATAAATTATCTCAGAAATATCAGTACAACCTCATAATGTGCATCTTTGATGTTAATGTCACACCAATAGCAAAATAAACTCTGCACTGGATCGTATTGAACTCCGGCCATCAATCAAAACTATTTAAACAATTATTAATTTATTACTAACTAGCTGTTGCCCGCGACTTTGTTCGCGTTTTCATTCTTTTTTAAAAAAAATGACTCCTATTCCCTATCCCGTGGGAATTTCGGCAAATCCTGAAAAGAGTTATTTGTGACTATATTTACCTACTTACATGCCAAATTTGAAGTCTCTAATAATAACTGCTTCCTGCTTAAGATCCGAAAGACAAAGGGTTTGGCGTCGGCAGTCTCTCTCTCTCTCCCCCCCCCTCTACTTTACCTCCTTGGTAAGCTAACCAACCAACCAACAGTCATAATAACAGTTTTCACTTCTTGAAATAACACTTTAAAACAAGTGTCTACATTTAGTAGCTTGGTTGTCCTAAACGGGGCAGGCCAACATCTCCTGTCCTAATATTACCTCTTTTCTGCTGTCACTTGTTACACTTGTCTATCTGATACAGATCACAACTTCATGAAGATACTCTCTATTTTCAGATATTTCTCCTTCCTGAAGCTGCTGTTCTGTTTCTTTCTGCCGATAATTATCCCTCCCCTCGTGTGGGGCGAGTCCTGGTACAATTCCATCATGGCGGTCGGCGTCGTGCGATACGTGTTGAGTCTCAACTTCACCTGGTTGGTCAACAGCGCGGCGCACTTGTGGGGCAACAAGCCCTACGACAAGTGAGTGACACCTTTACAATAAAGATAATAGACCACATATCCCTGTATAACATTTCAGGGCAGAATCCACAGGCCTCTCTTAGCTGAAGATTATCGACGTCTTGATAGCGTAGTAGAATATTTCTGGCTTTGTCAAGATGAGAATAAGATGCTGCAGAACGCTTCTCAGTGAAGCTGAACTTGTAACACAGATTGTAGAAATCTGCTTGAGACATATTGGTTGTTCTGTTGTTTCCGGTGAGAGTCTGCGCCAAATTCAACTCTCACTGACCGGACATCTTGTCTAGCTCTCACTGACCGGACATCTTGTCTAGCTCTCACTAAGTGGATATCTTGTCTAGCTATCACTAACCGGATATCTTGTCTAGCTCTCACTAACCGGATATCTTGTCTAGCTCTCACTAACCGGACATCTTGTCTAGCTCTCACTGACCGGATATCATGTCTAGCTATCACTAACCGGATATCTTGTCTAGCTCTCACTGACCGGACATCTTGTCTAGCTCTCACTAACCGGACATATTGTCTAGCTCTCACTAACCGGACATCCTGTCTAGCTCTCACTAACCGGATATCTTGTCTAGCTATCACTAACCGGATATCTTGTCTAGCTCTCACTAACCGGACATCTTGTCTAGCTCTCACTAACCGGACATCCTGTCTAGCTCTCACTAACCGGACATCCTGTCTAACTCTCACTAACCGGACATCCTGTCTAACTCTCACTAACCGGATATCTGGTCGTTTGAAGGCGGATCAACCCAGCGGAGAACCGCGTGGTGGCCCTGGTGGCGATGGGCGAGGGCTGGCACAACTACCACCACGTGTTCCCCTGGGACTACAAGGCCGCCGAGCTGGGGGACTACTCCTTGAACGTGACCACCTTCTTCCTCGACCTGTTCGCCAAGATCGGGTGGGCCTACGACCTCAAGTGCCCCTCCCAACAGCTGGTGCGGAGGGTGATCGAGAGGAGTGGTGACGGCAGTCACCCCGAGTGGGGCTGTCATCCTCAGGAGGTCCAGGAGGAGGAGGACGAGCAGATGGTGGTGAAGAACCCCTCCTGCGAGAGGACGGTGAACGGTCCTTGCGACCAGGAGGAGTGTCCTCCCGAGTCAGTGAGGGAGGTCCCTGAGGAGGTCGCCCGATGCTTGGGGGAGGTTGAGTTGAGGGACAAGAAGCACCAATGAAGGGACCAGACACCGTCACAGTTTGTAAATAGGCCCCGGTGAGAGGAACCCCGGCATAGAACTAGCTGTCCTACTGCTGGGCAGGGCCTCTGTCACACCCCTGGGAGTTATACTATCCACTGACGCAGCTTGTTCCAGTATTATAAAATGCACACTCGAGTACAATAGCAAGTCGGGCACATTCTCCAAGCTATCCACGACATATCGTATCTTTGCGACCATTTAGAGTACTTGTGTTGATGAAAGCGACTGCTTTCAGAACGCCTCTTGACTATTTAAACCCAATGGTTTTAGAGAGAATTTTTTGAAC
>CABFOW010007567.1:0-23130 GCA_902141385.1 Timema californicum | reverse complement strand
GTAGTAAGACGCGGTAATAATAATAATAATAATAATAATAATAATAAGGGCTAGTGGCTGCTGCCTGTAACCCCAAAGAGGAGAATCAGCCTCACACCCCCAGCTGTAAATACGTTCAGTCTCGCGGGTCCGGCAACAGCCGAAAGGTGACTACAATAATTGAGGATGGGAGTGTAAGGTGTCGTCCTGTCGTCCTTCCTTCCTTACACGTGTCTAGCTGATTGGAGCGTTCACGTGATGGAGGTTAGTGAGAAGAGGAGTCAGTGTTAGGGTTGGATCACGCCAGCTGGACGAGGAGAAGACAATCGGAGCCGGCTCCAACCACAAAGAAGTCGTCGTTGAGCGTCGCAGAGACCACCTAAAATAGCACCCACAATAACAAGGCCACCAAACAAGACTACGACTTAATTTAACCCAAGCTAAAAGCTCTTCAACAGGAGAACCACGATACCAAGAGATAAGCTAATCAAGGGACTTTCCCTTAACACGGTGACACGATCTGAGACAAGAGCTAAAGTGGCTGAGTTCTCTCATGAACGATGTCAGACAATTCACCCGGAAAACCAACGCGGACAACTCGGACAACTCGACACAAACAGTGACACTCCTTCCCACCTTCCAAGTAATTTTGTACAAGAACTCCGACACCAGCAAATTCGCTACCACACCAAGGTACGGGTTGATCCCTCCACTCAACATAATTACCCCGTGTCACAAGTGCAAGAATAATCCTAGGTGCGTTAAGTGCCTGAAACATCACATTACCAGGACTACCCCAAAAAGGACCCCACCACTCCAGACTGGTGTGTTAACAATAAGGAAAGCCACGTCGAAAATTACAGCAAACTTCTTATACACTTGAGCCTTCTTAAAATAAAGAAGCTCAATCATGAATCGAAACGACTTTTACGGCTGTTGTGTTATCACTCTTTATTATTCATTTTAGAACTCACTTCTATCTTAGTTACTTTTTATTTTCTTATGTTGGTATGAAACGGCTAGTTTATTATGTTTGTGACGCTCTTCTCTCTGCTTCAGTGTAGTTTATAACTAATAATCTGGTAGGCGAATATTAAACTTCTTCACGTTGCATAAAGCAAACTAGTAGTTTAGCTATGAATAAATGCAATAATATTTACAAAAATATGTCACGCTTCCATAATCTTTACAAAGTCTGCACAAAAACTATAGTGCCGGTATGGTCAATCCCTAAACGCTTTCGATCATCCGAATCCCTCAGAGATGCTTACACGAAAACCAAATTATTGTGCCGATGTAAGTAAAGTTCTTGATAGGCTATGCATTTCACTATGGACATTTAAATGTATTTATCTAAAAGCAACATTGTTCTTAAAAGCCAACATATGAATGATACGAATCTTGAACCTACCTTAACCTACATTCACGAATTATTCAGCCCCGCATGTAGTAAAATCTCAGATGTGACATTTCCTCTTATGCTACAATTTTCCTGCATGCGTTAGCCCTGCTGGTCCATGTGTTGTTTCCCCCCAAAACTAGATCTAATATACAAAAAACTGGCTATAGAGCACATTTAGGATGGGAGTCTTTATTAATTTATCGCTTTCAAATTATGATAAATTTAATCTTTTCTAGCACCTATACACACAACAACATGAGCTAATTTCTGATTATAACAAAACAAATAATTTAATTTAATCTACCACCGTGTCTTACTACCCGTTCGGGTTATACGCTTAAGTACTAATTACGCTGATGGGTTAAATATCGGGAAGGTTGAATTTACAGGAAGTGAACCCGCTTTTTTGTGGGGTAAGAGTGGAAAACCTTTTATGAAAAACCACCCCCAGTTACCCGACCGAGATTCAGACCTCTTATCATGGCAGTCTAGCTCAACACAAAACTAGCGCATTAGCTAACTACGCCACCGAGGCGGGTATCAACAGTTGGGGAAAATGTCTAAAACATTACACAAATTCTTAGAAAAAACACGATTGCTACTTTGAAGCTGACCTGATCCTTCAGTTCCCTCTATCAACAATATTATAAAAACAATATTTGATCAACAGTTTTTATTTGATCAACATGAAAGGCTAGGTTAATCTTGTGTTGTTTTGTCTAAAACAAACAAATACTGTGCACAGAAAAAATAAATTTGATAAAATATTTCTTAGGCATTTGAGTTGTTTGACAATCTGCTTCTGGTTGTTAGAAGCCGATCAAAGTTTTATTAATCTAGATAATAAAATAATAATTACTCAATAAATAATTAGTTTTGTTACTTAAACTACTTGTAAACGATCAATGCTTAGGCGTATTAATACAGCGGTTAGATCACCAACTCTCTTGACGGGTTTATGTCGAACATCTACACCAGAAAGTAAAGTTTAGGCATTCTGAATTGTATCTAATCAATTAGTTGAGTTTTATAATTTTGTTTGCTCATTTAGAATTTCTTCACTAATATTTATTTTATTATAGGCCTGGTCAGTGGCCGCATGGTCTAGGGCGTCACCCCCGCAATACATTATACTGCCAATGACAGGGAGATCAAGGTTCCAATCCTGGTCGAGTCTACTGATGGTGGTTTTTATTAAATGATTTTTCACTCTCCCTCCACACAAACGCGGGTATATTTACTCTATATTCAATCTTCCTCATCCTTAATTAATATATATGTGTGTATAACCTATGACAGGTAGTAAGACACAGTGCTTAAAAACTATCATTTGCTTAATTTGGATTTAAATAGTGTAATATTTTAATATATCTCCCTTTTAAGTGTCATATTTAATTACCGTAGTTAAGTTGTCTAGATGTGTCTTTCTAGCACTGATCCTCAATACCTGTCAGGGGTATACACCTCTGGAAGTGTTATTTTGTTGATAATCTTTCTTTCAAAAACATGATTGGTGTACTGGGCCCCAAAAACATTCTCTTCTGTCCTTCGATGAGGCACACTCGGGTAAAGAACGTTAATGGTTTATTTTAAAAAAAGGGTGAAAAAAATTTTTTACTAAAGATTTTTGTAATTAATATTGTAGACAAAAAACATTTGCTCGATTCACCTATTTTACAACCCTACCTTGAACATCTTTCATTTCTCTAGAAGAAAACCTAAATCTTGAAAATGTGGTGTTAGTTGTTTATTCTCTTTACTCAAGAATGATCGTAGATCTTTCAATGAATGAACATTAATAAAACTGTCACACTTTGTTGTCAAATAAACTAGCCTATAGATAAAAATAATATTTATGTGTTTATAATGAAATAAATGAATCAACCAAACTTAACCTAACCTTACAAGTATATAAAATTTAAATTACAATAACAGTTTGTGTGTGTTAAAACATTTAGAGACTAGTAATTTCCATGCAAAGTTGTCATGTGAATATTCTGATGAAGGCATTTTAATTAATTCATTATTTAACCAACCAATCAAAATATTTTAATGGCTGACACTTTTTTGGTGTCTTGTGTAATCAATAATGCTGCTAGGTAATATTTGGGAAAATAAAATAATTCTCAAAAGAAACCGTAAACGTTCTATACCAACCCACTTTTCCTAAATGTGTGGTGTTTTAATAATTCATAGTAGGGGCCAGCCCTTTTTGAACCTCATTTGACTTATAAGTAGCCCGGCGTGTTTATATCTTTATTAGGAGTTGTTAGTATACTCCCAGATTAATACGAACAAGTTGAACCAGTAAGTGATAGCACCAGGTGTTGATAAGTTATTTTGTATCTCAAATAGTTGTAAAGAAATTGGGAAAATTGGGTAATTTCCTCATGTAAAGTACCCTTAGAATCATTTTCAGGAGAAAATGAGAGTTTCCATTTTATTTATAACAATAAACAGTGTCCAGATATAAAATTAAATTTAATCCAAAGCATTTGAACGAATTTTGAGAAAATCAATTTTTCTTTTCTTTTTGCCCTTCAGTAAACTACCCTTAGCTCTAGGGTTAGATCTCTAACTCCAAAAACCCCTCGAGGGGACCTTATGAAAACCCCAAGATACCAAGTCCTAGCTCAGGTAAAATAATTTTGGCTCTAGCTCGAGGTACAGACAGACGAAGGGTATTGTGAAAACCACTTTTTTGGTTTCAGAGGGCCATGACATTTATCAAAATCTTGTGTTTGATTCTTTTGATGATCACAATACTTTCTCTCTAAGGTGTTGAGAGAAAGTAAAAACAAGTGTATTTTGTTTGTATATGAAAGTAAGATTGACTAGATGTTTTACTTGACGCGATAGTAGACCAATAATTGTTTGTGGGGGGGATGGACCAACGACACAACTGTATAACAGTGCTGTGTTCTCCAAGCCCGGGCAGAGTGTAGATCGAGCTACATTCTCTGCAAATTCGAAACACCACCACACATAAATGGGAGGTGCTATTGACCCTCAAATTTTCTCAAAAATAAATTTAAACACTTATTATAATTTCTTTCACTTAATATACTCACATAAAATAAAAAATAAAAAATGTTTTTAGCAATACAACTTGTCCATGTTTTACTTTAACTATTTCTAGCGCTATAATTTGTTTTCAATTGTTTCTAAGCTTAGTGTAAAAGATATTCATTTAATACTTCACAGGCGTTGTTCAAGACTATTACTATATACATCATACACTTATTGGGTTTCCCACACATTCGTAACGAGATTTAGCACGTGATGTATTAGGAAACTCGGGGAAACTGAGACACAATGCTCATTTTCATGTTTTGTGAAAAATACAGGGTTTAAAAATTGTTTTGGTAATGTATGTATCCTACTTTAGATGCATCAGTGAATGATATATAATATAGTGTGCTAATTTAATAGAAATAACGATGGTCATTTTTAAGTTACAAAATTGCAGCTCCCGCTAAGTAGAAAAATGACAGCGCTAACAGGGAAACTAATAAATTATAAAGAGATGGTAAGAGTCCGTAAGAGCCTGTACTGTCAATTTAACAGTGGAACAACCTACGGAGGCATCCAATTTTTTTTAAATTACCACAAAAAGATCAATATACCTTTAAAAAAATTGTGTGGTGATCTTTGGGCCCTCCCTTAAGTTTGGGGGAGGCATTTACCCTCAAACCTCACTTGATTTTGATTTTATTTATTTGCTATTTCCCCCCTGTCCCCCTCTCCTTCCGCCTGTCCACCAGTACCCAAAGGGGCCACTGCCACCACCACCAATTTAAACATATTGACCATGTTAGGATTTGGAGCTCACGACTGTTTTGGAACTTGCACCTGGAAAACTGGGAAAACATAGGATATTTTATAATAAAAAAGTATTGGCATCCCTGCTTTCAAGAAAAACATTATCCAAAGCTTAAGTGCAACTTTCGTATCAAAATAATAAAACCAAGGGCCACCATATACTAGACGACCTGGTCACCCGCGTCTACAGAGAATGTTCTTGACTGCGGTGGTTACTGGACTACCGGGCAGCTTGCAGGCGACCACTGGAATACTGGGCAGCTTGCAGGCGACAGGTGGTCCACTGGAATACCGGGCAGCTTGCAGGTGACAGGTGGCCACTGGAATACCGGGCAGCATGCAGGCGACCACTGGAATACTGGGCAGCTTGCAGGTGACAGGTGGCCACTGGAATACTGGGCAGTATGCAGGAGGCCACTGGAATACTGGCCAGCATGCAGGCGACAGGTGGCCACTGGAATACTGGGCAGTATGCAGGCGGCCACTGGAATACTGGCCAGCATGCAGGCGACAGGTGGCCACTGGAATACTGGGCAGTATGCAGGCGGCCACTGGAATACCGGGCAGAATGCAGGTGACCACTGGAATACCGGGCAGCTTGCAGGTGACAGGTGGCCACTGGAATACCGGGCAGCATGCAGGCGACCACTGGAATACTGGGCAGCTTGCAGGTGACAGGTGGCCACTGGAATACTGGGCAGTATGCAGGAGGCCACTGGAATACTGGCCAGCATGCAGGCGACAGGTGGCCACTGGAATACTGGGCAGTATGCAGGCGGCCACTGGAATACTGGCCAGCATGCAGGCGACAGGTGGCCACTGGAATACTGGGCAGTATGCAGGCGGCCACTGGAATACTGGCCAGCATGCAGGCGACAGGTGGCCACTGGAATACTGGGCAGTATGCAGGCGGCCACTGGAATACTGGCCAGCATGCAGGCGACAGGTGGCCACTGGAATACTGGGCAGTATGCAGGCGGCCACTGGAATACTGGCCAGCATGCAGGCGACAGGTGGCCACTGGAATACTGGGCAGTATGCAGGCGGCCACTGGAATACCGGGCAGAATGCAGGTGACCACTGGAATACCGGGCAGCTTGCAGGTGACAGGTGGCCACTGGAATACCGGGCAGCATGCAGGCGACCACTGGAATACTGGGCAGCTTGCAGGTGACAGGTGGCCACTGGAATACTGGGCAGTATGCAGGAGGCCACTGGAATACTGGCCAGCATGCAGGCGACAGGTGGCCACTGGAATACTGGGCAGTATGCAGGCGGCCACTGGAATACTGGCCAGCATGCAGGCGACAGGTGGCCACTGGAATACTGGGCAGCATGCAGGCGACAGGTGGCCACTGGAATACTGGCCAGTGTGCAGGCGGCCACTGGAATACTGGGCAGTATGCAGGCGGCCACTGGAATACTGGCCAGTATGCAGGCGGCCACTGGAATACTGGCCAGCATGCAGGCGACAGGCGGCCACCACAACTTGCTTGCACATGATTCTCTGGCAGTTGAAACAAGAGCGGCCAGTCATCTTCAGACATTACTTGTGATATGTTTTATCAGTGTTGTTTGGGCACTGAGCGTGTTTTTCCAACATACAATATTACTTTTTCACTGAGTCCTTGTGTAGTTAAAATATTTCTTCATATTCCCTAATATATGGATAAACTATTGCAAACCATCCCTTCTCATCGTGTGTTTGTAACATGGGATGCACCCAGAATCTCTGCTCCCTTGTGGTTAACCGTTTTCTCAACGAGTACCAAAATGCTGCTACTTGGAGTGTTTGTTTAATCTGAGTGAGGAAAATGAGTAAAAATGAATGATTGATGTGGCCCTGTCGCGGTCACAGAGCAAGTATGGATCTGTTTCGACAACACATCACGTGACCAGGTCGTATAGTGCGCGGGAGCCTAAGCAGTCAATCCAAATTACTGTTATTATTTATTGCTATCATAGCTGTGAAGTTGATACGCTAAGTCTTCAACTCCAACTCCTCTAATATTTTACCATCCAGCTCTGACTCCTTTATAAACTGCTTAAGTATATTAATTAGTAATACCAGGGACCAGATTTTGCCTTTTCTTTTCCTTGATCTTAAAACATAGGCAGCTGATATGTATACACATTTCATGTTATTACGAGCTTATTGCCTATAATCGGCTATTCTGTTGGTTTTTGCCTCTTGTATGAAACATCGTCTCTCTTTCATACAGTATGTATTTCCTGCTGAGAGAGAGAGAGAGAGAGTCCAGTTTCTTATAAAGTGTAAGATGCAGCAACGAACTTGTTTGGAAATACACACTGGTTGAATAGCTTCCAAAGAGTGTCAATTGGGCGGAGGACAATGGCAGACATCTTGGAGGAAATAGCACGGTGCAGCTGGAGAAAAGTACAACTTGTTTGGAAATACACACTGGTTGAATAGCTTCCAAAGAGTGTCAATTGGGCGGAGGACAATGGCAGACATCTTGGAGGAAATAGCACGGTGCTGCTGGAGAAAAGTACAACTTGTTTGGGACTGACAAACTATAAATATAATCCATTTAACTGGCAAATATCTAGAAGTAGACTGGACTGTTGATTAAGGGGAGATCAAGATTTGAATCTAGGTCAGATTTAAATTGTTTTCCACTCTGCTTCCATGCAAATTCAGATACATTGCCTCTAAATTCCAGTATTTTATTATTATTATTAGCTCCGCGTCTTACTACCCGTTCAGGTTATACACAGATAAAATAGTAAATCGTAAAATTAATTTTACATGACCTCTTTTGCGGTTTTTCTCCCTAAGTGCCTCTTCTGCTGCCTGGATCCCATCAGTTCTAATGCCCATTTACCTGCCTATTGTAAACATTTTTGACACCTAATTATCTGCTCTGTAGTTTTAACAAATAAACTGCCGTAAAATGTTCTTTGGCATTGTTTATTTATATTTGAATAAATCTGTCAAACAAAGTTACAAACATTGGTCCTAAAACATAGAAAGTATAAAATTAAAGTAATATATTTACCAAGTCTTGCTATAATATTATAAGTTTTTATTTTTATTCCAGAGTTGGAGTCTATACATTCATACCAACTTCACAACCCTCATTGCTATAGCCATTATTTTTGTGCACAAGACCGTAGCCAGGCCGAAATTTCAGGGGGGCTCAGAATCTCAACTTATACAGGCAAAGAACATTTTTAAATATTAAATTATTCTAGGAGTTATCTGGGGTTAAATGGCCGGGATTAAATACTTGAAGTGCTATCAATTTGTTTAACATCTCGAGACTTATATAACCCCTTCTCCCTCAAAGTGTTCTTCCTAGCTAATGACACAAGGGGGGGGGTGTGGACCCTGGAGGAAAGGGGGAGGGGGTTGAACTCCCACAACTCCCTCTTGGCTACGGCCTTGGGTTGCGTCTCTCATACTATGTCACATGCTACTCAGTGATGTTATTAGCCAGAGCTATGAATAATGAAGGTAGAATTTAAGAGAAATGTTGCCTTATTTGCATAGAGGGAAAGTGGGAAACCATTTAGGAAAAACTACCCTCAGTACATCCAGCCGGGATTAGAACCTCATCCTCTCATCTCTGGCAAAGCAGCATTTGGTCAATTTAGGTTTTATTCATTCATTTTAATTATTCATCGAGAGCTCTGTTAATTCATGGCTTTAAATGGCTATTGACGCTTGCAAAGCCAAGACTAGGCCACCATTATTCAAATTATCATTGTTGTCATAAAACCAGTGGTGGGGATTATTACCAGCGCAATCAGAGCTTATTAACTCTATTGACTACTCTCCATAAGTAACGAGTGTAAATTAAATAAATGTTCTAAATCAATAACTTACTAACGCACAGCAAATTACTTCTTAAAAAACAGTAGAATGCACTATATTTTGTAAAAAGAAAAGTATCCTACTAAATGTATTTTTTAATAGAAATTTATGTCCGGTAAGGAGTACAAAGAGGAAATTGCAAGAGTCGAAGGAGCTATGAAAAATGTAAGGTTAATTTAGTAGGAAATAGGTAAACATAATGGAGACAATGTGTCTAACGGTTGTAAAAATGACATAGTTTGTGTTCCAGAACACCACGGTTATCACTATTTGGCCATCTGCATGACTGCATAATTGGTTGCAATAACATATTTCATGTTTTAGTAATTTATTCAGAGAAAATCTTTCCTTATTTTTAAACTGTACCTACATTTTAAAATAATCTCTTGTTATATTTGTATAGTAATAGAACATTAAGCTTGTTTAAATTGTGTAGCACGTAGCACATATAATTTATGTTAAAATATGGGTAATGCTAAGATTTATTTCCAGCTAAGAAGCTGCCCCCGGATGTGAATATTGAGGCGGTTTTCGCCTGCAATGAGTTGGACCTGAAAGAGGTTAATGTGTATGGTTTTGACTACGATTACACTTTAGCTTGTTACAAGCCCTCCATGGACTATCTGCTCTATAATTTGGGCCGAGATACTCTTGTCAAGAAGTTGAAGGTTAATATCAATCAAAAAGCTAAGATCAATGCATTTCTGTTTCCAACATGTCTTAAAAATTAAGATATTATATAATTAGATCAGTTCTTTGATCTTTAGTCTGGGGCTCAAGTGTGTGTGGGTCATTTTCCATCCTCTTTCCAGGCATTTCCTTAAACTACTAACTGCTAACCTTATCTTGTGCCCCTGGATTATTTAGTTTAATTTGTGGGTAGAGCTAACATAGTTGTTTCACTAAATAAACACTTTTCTTTTCAAAATATGTAATCTTTCTATTCAATGACTGTTTGGAGCAAATAAAACTCCATGAATATCACTATTATAATTTATGGAGAATTAACTAATAAATATATATATTTTTTTTTTTTTCTCGAGAAATTGTTACTAGCTACCTACACTGCAAAATTCCCCTTCCACCAAAATTTTAAATTTTTGTATCCATTTTTATTTCCAAATACTCTGTGTTATTTTCCTTTTAAATAAAAAAAATAAAAAAACAAAAAACCCACAAAGTTTCACTTAAAACATAATAAAGAGTGGTATCAATCAAGGAATAGAAAAATGAGAGAGAAATTGAAATTAAAATAGATGTGAATTACTAGCCAGTGTGCAGAGCTAGGTTTATCATGAGCCCGTACCCTAGACACAAAGGGATGTATAGGTCAGCCAAGGAAATGTCTATTTTGTTTGATACACAAGTCACAATTTCTGACTGGTAGCAGCTCTCCTTTTTCTCATGTGTATCGATGAGCATCACAAAATGTCCTGTGAGCGTTCCCAATAGGTTGTATATCCAGTCTATATGCTGTTCCACTCTTTAACTTGCAGTACAGGGCTTGAGACAGATTCATATCAAGTTATATAAAGTGTATACACTTTATGAGAACACATTTGAAGTCTTGTTTTTATTTTATATATATTTGTATAATATTAAGTTCTTTATTATTATTATCAATATTATATCAAACCTGCTTTAAATATACATTAGACAAATCATCTGTGGTCAGTAGGTAAGGTTTAGAATTCTTGTATGTCGAACTAAAGATGGTTTTCCTCTCCACTATCCATGCAAATGTGTGTGCTCTCTCCTAAACTCTTAGTTAACTCATCCACACACTATTAAATCCACAAACCCCAAAATAATGGCCGAAAGACAACAATAGTATCTCACGACTGGTAAACAGTTTCAAACAGCCGTGTGTTGTTTTCCAAGAGGACATTAGTTCACATCTGACTGTTATCATTAGGGGATTGATTGGGGCTAAACTCAACATGGCTATATTTATATTTACACCTAGTTCTAGGCCTGTGTTTAGGCTATCAGCAGCAATACAATTATAATGTCTCAAGGATCAGGACCGTTGCTCTGGTATTTGCCTGGAACTTTGAAGAAAAACACTTTATAGAACCACCTCCAGAGAATTATTTCTTTTATTTAGTATTTTACCTGCATTTTTAGATCACATTAATTATATCAAGGCAGGACTTGAAAACTAATCTATTTCTAAGCAAAACACAACATCCAGTCCCCCATTCAATAATTTACCAATAGTAAATCTTCGGCCATACCAGGAATGGAATACGGAACTCTAGCTAAGTTGGCACTCGCGCTACCTGCTGTAGTAACCTTGACCTGATTACTAACAGTGTCAAAGTGTGCTGAGAGTATGACACCTTAGACCGAAACACCACCAATGTGGGTGTATGGTGTATTCACCCGAAAGTATATTATTATGATCTAATAAATTGTTGTTACGCATAAAATATATGTTCAAATAGTTAACGTTGTTTTGGTAACAGCAACCTGTTGAACTTAACAAACAAAACAGTGAATTGGTTTCCAGATCAATGCAAACTTGACTGAACGTTGTGTGTAGCCAATATTATCGCTTTTCATGACCTAACTTCAGTTTCCAACGTCACAGCTGTCTAACAGTGCTGCGTTCTTCAAGATCGGGCGGACTCAAGTATATTGAGCTACAAACGAAAGGTGCTATTGTCTTGAAGATCTTTTCAAAAATAAATTTGAACTATTATAATTTCTTTCACATAATATACTCACGTAAAACCAAAAGTAAAAAAGTTTCTAACTAGGCAACTTTTCCATGTTTAACTTTAACTATTTCTAGCGTTATAATTTGTTTTCAATTGTTTCTAAGCCTAGTGTAAAAGATATTCATTTAATACTTCACAGGCTTTGTTCAAGACTATTACTATATACATCATACAATTATTGGCTTTCTCACACATTCGTAACGAGATTTAGCACGTGATGTATTAGGAAACTCGGGAAACTGAGACACAATGCTCATTTTCATGTTTTGTGGAAAATAAGTTAAAAAAAATATTATATAGCGTTAAATAGATGCATTAATGAATGCCATATAATATAGTAAGCTAATTTAATAGAAATATCAATGTTTATTTTTAAGTACAAAATGGCAGCTACGTTAGGTATATAAAAGGACACCTTTGGGTCGGAAAGAGATGGTAAGTGCCCATAAGAGCCTGTACTGCACTCTAATAGAGGAACGACCGATAGATTGTGAAAATACTCAGCCTTGTGCAATATTTCCTCTCATTTTGACTTGTTATCATCGGTAATATTGGGTGAAACACACAGTCACTTCGGTCTATTTGCGACTCAAACTAATCTCCTGCCACAGGAATAGGAGGTTGAATTCTAATTACTGAGGTAAACTCAATAAATTTGCTGTATACTACCTCTAAAATGTAATTAACCAAAAGTTAATCAAAATATACTGAAATTTTCAAATCAAAATACAGGAGTTTCAACAATAGTAAAAGATGCTTTGAGGTAATTCAAACATGGCCCGAGAAACATAAATTAGAGGGATGGCAAATACATTTCGTGATGAATGTTAAATAGAACTTTGTTGGATCTAAAATGTAATGTCTCTTAGTTAATCACAATAATTATTGACAAATGGGATTCATTTTAATATCTTTAGTATAATATAAAAACCGTGTTTAACCATAACCCTTATTTGATAAATATATATATATTAATGTTTTTTGTTTGGTTTTTCTTCTCTCCTTTATCTAGTTCTCCTCTCCTCATTTATCTTATTTTATTATATCCCTAAATGTACAATTCATGAAAAGCTATGGGGTCAATATTTTTTGATTACTATTATTTCTGTACAGCTATTATAAATTAGTTTTTATCCCTCATAATAATAGCACATAAATATTAAATGAACATTCTTTATTATCGAGGGATAGAGTGTAATAAAGGACACTGGCCTTGAATTGGCCCAAATAAAGACAATAATACTATTTTTTAAATTTTTTCATAAAGTTTATAATATTAAAACCTACAGGAAATTTCATTCAGTTTTCTTGGTTCAGAATCCAGTGCTTTCAACTGTTATTAACTAGTCAAACAATTCCAACATGTATTTATGTAAATCATATTGGACTCAAGGTTTGTGAAAGGATGGACCTCTCATTATAAATTAATATATTCCAAATGTATTTTTATATAGTTAACCGAATAATTATGTTCAGTTTAAGTGCCAGAGTTTGTCAATTTCATTTTATTAAAATGGTTATCTAATTGAAACATTTACCATTAAAATTGTGACGGTAACAATTTCAATTAAATGTCATTATAAAATACTTTGTTACTTCCTTATGTGATAGACTTCACTATTATTATAGATATTGTCAAATAGGTTTAGTTGATACTATTAATGGTTTTAATTATTTTTTCTATTCCTTTGGACAGTTCTTGATTACTCTATATTAGCTATCAAATAATATAAATTATTATTGGTAAGATTGTCCAAAAAGAGATGAAGATATTTGGGACTGGAGGAGGTTACATAATGATGAGTTACATACCACCTACACATCACAAAACAGTGTTATAAAATCAAGTCTTGTATATTACGATCAGAAGGACATGCAGCAAGAATGGGAGAAATCTAGAACTATATTCATGTTATTTACTGGTAAACCAATGGGAAGAGACCATTGGGAAGACCTAGATACCGATGGGAGAATAACATTAGAATGGACCTGAGAGAAATAGGGTGTAATGAGGTGGACTGGATAGAACTAGCTCAAGATAGGGATAGTTGTGTAATGAGGTGGACTGGATAGAACTAGCTCAAGATAGGGATAGGTGGCATACCTCATTAGGTGCGGTAGTGAACTTTCGAGTTCCTAATGCCATAGAGTAAGTAAGTATGTTTAGATGTAACAAATTTAGTATATTTAAGTTTACAATACGAACAATTTATTTTTATGAAGTTATGCTGTTAATCTTATTCAACTAGTTTTTGTTTTAAATATTTTACAAATAATATATTTAGAAATTTTCAAAATTATTTCACTGCTACACTTTTTTTAAAGCATAATTAGTTTTAACTGTCACTATATTGGATCTGTTTTATTCCCTTAAGGAGTCTATTGTAGATTACGAGACCTTAAAAATTGTGCATTTCAGAGAAGAAAATAATTGAACAACGAAGGAGAGAAGTTACACACAAATCCATACTTTCTCCAATAATTGAGCAACGAAGGAGAGAAGTTACACACAAATCCATACTTTCTCCAATAATTGAACAACGAAGGAGAGAAGTTACACACAAATCCATACTTTCTCCAATAATTTATTTTACTCTACTTCCCAATATGTTTTCTCTGAAATATATGTTGGTAGTAGTGTGTACAAACTGCTTCTTGAGGCTTGTCCAAATTGAAGTTAGACCATAGAGAAATTAAAATGAAGCAGTTCATCTTCTCAAATACCAGTTTAAACACAGTGATATCAGTTTGGGAAACATTCTAGCTTTATCAAATAAAAAACTTCATAAGCATAAAATCAGGTTGTATAGTAGGGGGAAACTACAAAACATGGTATAAATAAGGTTGAAACTTTGAACAAGCACATTTTATATAGAAAATTATTAATTTAAATTAAAACAAAGTTCTCATCCTAGAGAGCTCCTAAAAGTGGTATTCTACAAAAGATATAAGCCACAGATCAAACACTAAACATTCACTGTTACCATTTACATCAAGGTTTATTGATAATAAAGAGGGAAATGTGGCTGAAGCAAGTATCACTGGATGTGTTCTTCGTTACAGATTATATAAATATGGACCTATCAAACCCTGGGAATGACACAAAGTTGGTATAGCTGTGGAAATGTATATCTTGCCTGAACACGGTCTTAGAATGGCCACACTACTCAAACTTTGCCAGATTATTCAAGTTTTTATGAAACAATCCAAACAGAGGGACACTAGTTCCCGATGATCCAAAATTATAAAAATGTCTCAAGGACACTAAATCTGGTCCAAATACACAATGGCCAAATTAGTTGGAGAAAGATGCTCTTGTTTTCTAAAAGAAACTGCTAAGTAGCCTTCAACCTTGTGTAGAAGAAAAACAAACCTCAAGCGAAAATAAATAAATAAATGGACTGTCATGTCTAGTTAATGGTCCAAAGAGCAGAGGTAATTCTTTTCTGCATTTAATATTGCTTGGTGGGTGACCTGGCGGTCTAGGGGTAAGGTGTCAGACTTCTGTGCTGGCGGCCGGGGTTCAATCCTCGGTCCCGGCACAGATTTATCTGATTACCAAACTCTTCCTTCACCTCTGACAAGACATCTTGTGAATGTGGGGAATGCCAGGCCTCTACCGTGGTTCGGATTCCACGTTAAACTGTAGGTCCTTCATTTCATCTCACAATCACCCTACCATTACACATTAGCGTAAGTGCGTATAACCCGAATGGGTAGTAAGACGCGGTGCTAATAATAATAATAGTAATAATAATATTGAACGTTTTTTCATTAACTGTCGGTTAAAGTATATTTAAAAGAAATGGTTCATCTCACCACATCACATCACATCACTGTTCTATTATATTCACTTGATAGCTTGAAAATAACAGGAGCAAGTAGTTATTTATCAGCCAAATACGTAAGTTATTTTAAATGAACATGAGTGACATAATCTATCGAACACAGGTTATGTCAAGTTACGCTAGGAAAGCTCAGCCAAGTAAAGTTGCCTATATTTACTTCACGCAACTGCCCTAGTGACACTCACATCACTCACAACTAAATACTTGTTCTATTGTTTGTTTCAGTATCCCGATAGTATTTCACAGCTCGAGTACAGGCCAGGATTTGCTGTCCGGGGACTTCATTATGATATTGAAAAGGGTTTGTTACTCAAGATCGACTCATTCTTGCAAATCCAACTAGGCAGTGTGTATAGAGGTCTTAGTCCTGTGCCAAACGAAGAAGTTCTACGACTTTATAGGAACAAAACAATTCCCATTGATTACGTTGAGTCACATGGCAGACACCAACCGGTACATTTTGCTTTTACTCTGGGGAATTTTGGATTAACTTATTTAAGGGGTTGCAAACTCCTTCTGTAAGACCTAAGATAGCTCGAGGGTTTATCAGTAATAAAATATCAGCGACAAGTTTGGTTTTTATTGAAACATGTATCTGTAAGCACATGACCTAAATGTTATGCTCATTTGATCTGGTTTTACAGTGGCGGGAAGGTCAGGATTGGAATCCCCCCTGGTAGTACTAAGGTTTTTTTTGCTAATTGATTTTCCATGTGCCCTATACACAAATACAGGTACATTTCCTCTTAGATGTACCTTTTTCCCCCTTACCCTTTTAGTGTAGTTATTATATATGCATATAACTTGAACATGTGAGAGGAGGTGAAACAATAGGTTTTATTGAGCCATTGCTTGATGGATTACAAAATGTTATCTTTTTGTCACGAATTTATTGTGCTGTATCCATGCATAAACCATTTTCTTAATTGTCTGGTTATAGTAGTCTGATAGAAAGAAAAGCTTAGAAATTACAAACATATTTTTTTAAGTTAAATATTTGTAGAATGTTACTATTTTATTAGTTTTATTTGATAGATATTGATATTATCTATATCTATCAAAAGTTATGGCTGCAGATCACATGACTTGAAGTATGAATATATGAAGGTACTTTATGTAAGCTTTGTAAGTGTCAGATAGCGCGGTGTCTTCCTATCATAATGCTACCCCTTCCCTCATCCTCTTGTTAAATGTGATCTGGCCTACTAATTTTTTTTATGGTGTGGTTTTTCATGTTTCAGGCATTTGTGAAACTTAAAATGATTCAGTTAGCAGACTTGTTTTCAGTGCCTGAAATGGGGCTTCTTTGTAATGTTGCAGAGTATTTTGAAAAGAATCACATTGAATATCACCCAGAGATTTTGTTTAGAGATGTGAAGGTTAGTAAGACAAACAACACTTAGTTGACCATTTTATTAATTAGCTTTTAACACCTTATATTAATGAATTTGGATTAATTTGCATAGTACCAGAGTAGTTGTGGAAATTGTTGGCCAACAAAGTCGGTAAGATTGGCAATGTTGACACGCCTGACTGACCTGCACCGATGAGGGCTATTTTCTCTGATTGGCTCACTTGTATATTATTTGATAAATTCAAATTGTTGGAATACTTGACCTAAGACTTGAAATAATTAAATACGCTATTATTTACAGTAAACACGATCTTATTGTATATTTGTCTCATAGTATATTTTGCTGATCAAAGAATGTCTGACCTGCTTCAGTGGCCACATGGCCTAAGATGTCACTCTCACAATAGACTAGACTGCCGATGACAGAAAGATCAGGGTTTGAACCCCGATCGGGTGAACTGAGTGTGGTTTTCCCCTAATTGGTTTCTACTCTCCATCCATGCAAATGTGGGTGCACTTCCTCTAAATTCAACCTTCCTCACCCCTAACAGATTAGCATACTTAGTACAAAATTAATGTGTTTAACCTAAACTTGTGATAAATCGCGGTGCTAAAAAAGTGTATATGTGTGTGTGTCTGTGTGTNTGTGTGTGTGTGGGGGGTGTCTATGTATATGTGTGTGTGTCTGTGTGTCTGTGTGTGTGTGTCTGTGTGTCCTTCACGACACAACTGCCTCCTAGACAAGCGAGCGGTATCTAAACAGGACAGTTTGTTGCTTTGCTCTCTTGGAGTATCGACCGAGAGTTGGAGAGAGTATCAACTAGTGGGAGTCCAGTCCTGAGTCTGGTTGGCTCCGTCACACGTCTCTCTCTACAAGATAGTTAACATCACAAACATTGATTGAGCGGCACTGAGGGAGCAAAAGCGTCCCATCATTTCACATCCCCTCCCCCCGCCATTCAATGGGACATGTTCTGGCTGAAAATATAAAAAGTGTGTGATTAATACAGGGAATGTTGCCCTTGCTATTTCCTAAATCAATCAAAGGCTCAGTATTTATTGTTTGATTTATGACATGTCAAGGGAAAGACACAATTTCCAGCCTCCATTGTGTGAAGCCAACTAGCCACTGTACCGAGATACTGCATTTTAAGGTATGAGAGAGATTCTTCACGTTATCAGCCAGAAAATCTTGTGGTTCAAAGTTGTGTATGTTAGAAACTATGCACATTGAACAAATTCCCTTGTGAAATAGAAGTTAAAAAGTGCTAACACGTCAGCTAAGTCGTATTTAGTAAACATAACTTAAATGTCACTTGTGGAAACAATGTAAAGTAATGTAATGTAAGTAGAAGGAAGCCAACCTTAAAGGAGAGTTTGGTTAAGCCATGATAATAAACAGATAAACTTCTCTCTTAATTTATTAAAACACTCTTCACACTTCCAAAATCTTGTTTTTATCTATAATCATACTTTTGATTTTGATAGGATAGCCATTAAAATAATGTTGTCAACTTAGTTTCACTATTTTGTAAATATACAATAAAGTAAAGTGATATTGTTCATGAGACATTTATAAGGAATGTAAATGTTTCAGAAATCTGTGCAAAGCAGTCACCCAATCATGCATAATATTGTTGAGAATAATGTTACTGACTACCTCGAGCAAAATAGCACTATACAAACTTACTTTGAAGGACTGATCAAAGCAGGGAAGAAGCTCTTCCTGGTCACAAACAGTCCTTTTCGCTTTGTGTAAGTTGTTGTTATTATTATTACTTCTATTACTACCATCAGCACCATCCCCATCATCATCATTATTACTGGCTGCTCTAAACCATCTGAAACAACCATTGATATGTCAGTTGGATATATACATAGACCATGAATTATTATTATTAGCACCGCGTCTTACTACCCGTTCGGGTTACACGCACTTACGCTAATGTGTAGTGGTAGGGTGATTGTGAGATGAAATGGAGGACCTACAGTTTAACGTTGAATCCGAACCACGGTAGAGACCTGGCATTCCTCACATTCACAAGATGTCTTGTCAGAGGTGAAGGAAGGGTTTGGTAATCAGATAAATCTTTGCCGGGACCGAGGATTGAACCCCGGCCGCCAGCATAGAAGTCTGACACCTTACCCCTAGACCACCAGGTCACCCATAGACCATGAAGAATTTACATGATGGAACATTTTATTGTACGCAATAAAACACTTATTGTGGTATCAAGATAAGTAATTTGAATGCACGCTATTATATTATATTGTATTTATTGTAAGTGTAGGTTCTTATTGCGCTGTCCCTTACTATATGTTCACTGTATCCACATTTATCAACACTAATAGAGGAGTTATGAAGGAGGTAATATTACCAGGGAATTGAATCTTGACAACCTTGTCATCAATAAACAAGACTAGCTGAGCTTGACTTTCTGTCTGCGTGTCCACCGGTGTGAGTCAATGTATTATTTGATAGTAAGCTTCATTTCAAGCTAGGCTCTCTAGGTTAAAGTCATATTAGGGAAAATGGTGCATTTAATTTATAGTTATGGTGAAATATATACCTGTCTAGGGGGAAAAAGGATATTTTATTTTGATTATGCTACTCAGATAGTGCTATAAATGTTCTGCCCTTTTATACCAAAAATTATTTTTTCGTCAATATAACTTACATTTTGCATTGTAAAATTGTAAAAATTATAGAGGCACAGGTTAATTATATTAGCTATAAGAATAAATTGTTCTGTAAGTGAAATATCCAAAATAAATCTTTAAAATTACATCCTCGGGTTAATAGGAGACACCTAGTTAAAAATAATTTCATATATATCATTCTACAAAACATAACTTTTTATGTGATAAAATCTAAAACTCTTATGGCCTAACACAAAAAATGTTGTTTTTAATCTATTTTGGTTACTGCTGGAATCGCCAGCCTGAGAGTAAATAAGTATTGATTAAACAGGTTAAGATTAGTGACAACTATTTATCAATATAAAAACAATGTTCACCTCCTCAAAACCATAATCTCATAAGAAAAACAAATTCCCGCAAGAAACCAATTTCTTAAGTTGGTTATTTTTGTTAAATTGTTGACAAATTTTTATAATACAAAGTAAGAGGAGTTTTGTGACGGATAAGTATTTTCTTCGTCAAATTTCAGAGCCCATACAAATATACATTAAAATGTATTTGGTTCAGTTGCTATGGGCCATATCAATTTCAAAACCTGCATTTAACTGCATAATTAATAAGAATGACTTGTAGATTAGTGATCACAACTTATGTAATACCAACCACACTAGCAATATGAGACATAAAGTCAGCAAGTTGTTGAGATGTGGATGAAATACCACATACTAGAAACCCAGCATGATCCAGCAGAGAGCTGGGGAAAAGGCGCCCAACTCCAAATTAAACTGATATTGGCTCATTTATTAGTACCTCAACCCCTGTCGGTTGAGAGCCTAGCACCCTGATCGGTTCAGGTGATGGAGACGATCACGGGAGGGAAGTATATCGGAGTCTACTGGCAGCTGCCGACTGAGTTGGATAGTTCTACGTGTGACACGGGAGCCTGTGGTTTGTGGCCAGAGGTCGCTGGAAAGACACCTGCACCTTTGATGTATGTTCCATAAGGCAGTTGGGATTCAGTTGGGTTGAGTGACCGGGAAACCACTACACCTTCCTGTCCCTTTTTAAATTTGTAACCCTCCATCTGTAACTCCCGTTCTTCACATCGATAAAACTCTGTAAAACCCAACCGGATGTGACTGGTCCAGACCCTAACTTCCCACCCCATCACAGGAGGGTGACAGTACAAGAATGTGACCACAAGAGAGTTAGTTGATGCACAGAGAGAGAGTTTAGGTTAACACATTGTTGTTATAAGAGACTAGAAGACTGGTTTACTAAAGAAAACCTTGAGCTATGTATTGAATTTGACCAATAAATGCACTCTAATTTAAACCTCAATCTATTAAGAAAAATGACTAAAATATAATTTAAGGAATCTTAATTTAATATGCTGTAAAATGCTATTTTAAAAAACAAATGTGCCACAAATATAATTTTAAACTGCTTTTTTTTCTATGCCTATAACAATATAACATTGACAATTTCATTAAAATCTTCAATAAATTTGAGCTAGTTTAGTTGGTTTTAAAATTCAAATGGTTTATTATTATTATTATTATTTTATGCTAATACCATTAGTCTGAATAAGGTTGGATAAGATTAAGTTTTTTTTAGCACCGCATCTTACTTCCGGTTCAGATTAAACGCCAAATTAATTAATATTATAGATAATAAACATAAGTAAAATTTAAATATGCATTAAAAATTACACCTAGTTTGGGGGGTTGAACTCATATAATTACTCACTGTTGGTATAACACTAAGTGTCTTATAAATTGCCCCTGCTTCACTTTGACATCACGGGAAGTCTAAACTTTGATACATTAGAAATAGAAACTATCTCAGTTAACTAGAAATATAAATGGAAACACATCAGGGACGTTAATTTACTCCAGCAATTTTTCCATAACTTCTAATTTCAATACATATTTGTTTCAGTATTCACAATGCAATTTTTTCTGTAGTATAGCTTACAAATTGAATGTGTTGACCATAGCTCAAATCATTACTATTTAAATCAAGACTGAATTATTTATAAATAACTCAAACTTAAATGTGCAGTGTTTGTTGATGCATATATATTTATTGGATTAAATAATTATCACATAAAACTAGTGTCTAGGCTAATTGATTAAAAAATAATCTTATTTTTTAATTTGCTTTGACTTTTTACTCCATTTCATTAAATTATATTGAAAAATATATTTTTTTTAGAAATAAAGGTATGGAGTTCTTACTGGGAGAAGAATGGATCAACTTTTTTGACGTTGTGATAGTCCAAGCCCGTAAACCACGTTTCTTCACCGATGAATCACGCCCTTTTAGAGTTTATGATCCTGTAAGCAAAAGACAGCTATGGGATCATGTGACAAAACTAGAGAAAGGGAAAATATATTACGAGGTAAGAATTCAGCTTGTTTCAATTATATAAATACCAAATAAAGTATTTTAAATTAACTAAATAGATTTTAATTTTAATTTTTAAAAAAACTTTTATTTACAATAAAGTGAAAAATAATCGCTCTACTGCAAATTAAAATTCAAGCATCAAAGGTAAGTTTTTTTTATTATATTTGGTTTGATTTTGTCAAATTCCTTTTCAACTAGGTATTTACCACTGTCCTCAAGGCTCAAGAGGACATTACAATGACATAGAAGAATGTCCTACTACTGAGCATTCCCCACCAAAATGAGACAAAACTCCCAGAAAGAGTATAGCATACAAGTATGGCATTGACAAAGTCATTTCATAAGTTCTCTCTAAGGGCTGCTTCTCGGAGATGGCCAATGCGTGTTTTCTACAACATTATTGGCCAAGTAACACTCAATGCATGGGTAGTTTACAAGGTTGGAGGTCACAACTCAGAGAATCTCTTGGCTCAAATTTATATATCAACTGCTGAACTAGATAAAACCTCAAAACAAACAGCACCACTGTCAAGTGCTTATTGCTTGTAAAAAAAAATGTTGACAGTTGCTTCACCCGAAACAAAGCTGTTGATGGCATTTCTGCAGCCTCAATCACCATAAAAGTCGCTTGCCTCAAGTAACTGGAGAGCTTTTGTGGCCTGACCGTTTCTCAAGCATCCCATTTTTGTATATTATTCTAGTACAAATTTATTTATTTCTTGTACGGGTCTAATATAATGAATGTTTGAACTCATCATAATTGTAAATTTCTAGCAGATTTTTTTTTTGTATAACCCAGTATCACATATCGCCATATGTAGTGATGTGCAATATGTAACATTAAATAAATGTAGCAAGCGATTTTAAATTATAATTATCTACATAATCAAGCATAATAAACTCTTAGTATTTATCTTTTTCACACACACACACATCTACAAGATTTAGCCGTGTCTTACTTAGCCTACACCTTCCTTTTAATCCTCACACTCTACCTTCATATGTTTTCTCTGTCACTCGATCCACACTCATCCTCTCAACATGTCCAAACCAACATAAGACACTTCTTTCACAACGAACTGTTGTATTCCCTTTTAAACTCCACTCCTTCA
>CABFOW010007565.1:0-15032 GCA_902141385.1 Timema californicum | reverse complement strand
GATCAGCTGGGATTTTGCCGACACCTTACGACAAGAAACATCTGACGAAGCCTCCAAAGAAGATAACTTTTGCCTGAACACCAATGACCTAATAATTTCTGCCACCACTCCCCCTAACCATCTTCACCAACTCTATCTTTCACAGCCAGACTATCACAATATGGCGCCCAGCACGTCACGTAGATGTACTGTTGTATTCCTTTTCAGTCACTGTGTGCACATCTGTATACAACACTTTAACACCGTCATCACCATCTTCTTAGAATTTCTTTATTTATATGTTCAAGCATTGTCATGTTCTTAAAAATATTCGTGAACGTTCCAGCACGCACATGTAAGCTGGGATGTAAAAGTAAGGTTATCCAATAATGGTTCCAGCACGCCATTCTAACATCAACGATTGAAAGTTTGATAGGTACCAAAACTAGGTTAAAACTGGAATTTTTATGAACTAGAGATGGCTTGAATTTACATGTTATAATTCGGACACAAAGGTGTAGATAAGCAGGGGATCTGTAATGGAGGAAACGGGTGCTCAAGACAACCTTATTTCTACTTTGGGGGAACTGTCTTAGCTACCCTCCAATCTTAACCATGATTAGTAAAACAATATGTATAATACATATTTTAAATTAATGTCTAACTTCATTACCATGCCCATTGCAAGAGAATGCTCATTTCTCAGTGCTTAAACATTTATAATCAAGCACAGGACGGTAATTGAGATGAAATCTGAATCCAGGATATAAGAAGCAAAGAACAAGATTTGAGGCGAGGTACAAATCCAAGCCTAGGGGATGCAGAAGATGATATTTTGGGCTAGAACTGGGATCCACACGTTGTCGGTGTCATTTTTTAGGGTCCGATCACAACGTTGCGGTGACCGGCCTATTGTTCTATCGTGCTCCACGTTGGGCGCCAACATTGTAACGATTATGTGGGTGTGATTTATTATAAGATTGACATTGAAATCAATCATTTTATATCAAATAATTATTTATTTAATTTAATGTAATTATTGTTCTGAACAAAGTAATTACGCGACCCGATATCACACGTACTTAATTAGATTAAAACAGTTGAATTGTATTATCGACGCGAATTAAGAATACTACCTTCACTATATATCGGTCAAGAGTGTAGGTTGAAATTCCGCTCCCAAATATGTATTGTACAACAGAGAGATACAATCTTCTCAAATGTTCTACTACGTACGTATTGCGTCGCATTGTGCCACACGCTCTNATCTCCATATAGCCCCCACGTGGCACCCAATTACACGAATATAGATAAATAGTTAGAATTTTCCGCTGTAGGTGATCAATCAACCTGATTGACACGCTACAGCTCTTTCCACAATTGTTTTCTTCTAAGGACGAAATAAAGATTAAATATATTGAAATATATTGTAACTCTACAGCTAAAAAATAATAATAATATTTAGCACCGCGTCTTACTACCCTTTCGGGTTATACGCTTTAAGTACTAATTACGCTAATGGATTAGGAAAATGGGAAGGTTAAATTAGAGGAAGTGAACCCGCATTTGCGTGGAGAGAGAGAGGGGAAAACCATTTAGGAAAAACCACCCCCACTTCACCCGACCGAGATTCGAACCTAGATCTCCCCATCCTCAGTAGTTGAGCTTAACACGACAAGCGCGTTAGCCAACTACGCCACCGAGAAGGGTACAGCTAAAAGAATAGTTGTATTATTCAATTTTGAGTTATAATAGTCTATTTGATTTATTATTAATTTAGTATTATTGAATTTAATGACTTGATAAAATAATATCGTTACAAATTATACTTTATTTATAGTACGTGGAGTAGATCATTTGCTAAGACAAACTCTTTACGGGAACTATCGCTTGTTTGAATGTTTTAACTCTAGTGCATCAATACAATATGGCAAAAATTGACAACACTGAGTGATCGACTTTGCGAGAATTATCTGATTCTGTCTCTCTACTCTAGTTATTTTAATGAAGATGAATGTGAGGGTTAATATAATATCACGAATTTGCTTCAAATGTACAAATGATGTTGATTTGTTCAACTTCCATCCAAACGTGTTCAACAAACATTTGTTAATATTTTACATTTAGATAACTTTGATCCCTATTCCTAAACCAAAAACCTAATTAGTAGGGTCCAAATACAGAAAAAATAAATTATACAACTAAGGGCGAATAAGAGTGCGTGTTGTGAGTCATGAATACTAATAACATCTGGGTATGTAAGCTGTACCTAGAAAACGCAATCTGGTCCGATTGCAGGACCTGTCCCACGGTCACCCTCAATAACAATTTACCTAACACAAACCTTAGAAGATGGGTAGTATTAAACCTAAGGATATGTAAGGGAAAGAGATATTGCGAAAAAGGTGAAGTCTTTGAAAATGGGTCATTTATTTAATATTTCAATTTAATATGAACAATAGATAACAGGGAAAAATCCCTAAAACATACAGAAAAGGTCATGATACCTACAGAAAAATTTCATTTGAGGAATGCGCAAAATATTATAATGATTACCTTCATTAAATTTAAGTTAACAATATCGTAAGTTAAATACGTAATTATTAGTCAAGAAAGTACAGTACAATTTTTTTTATATTAAATCTTTCTGAAATCCTCATTTTTCTACATGAAATATAAATCAATTTAATTATTGTTTACAGCTTTCAAATATAATTAAATACCGATATGAATAATATGCCTTACATCGGCTTACACTAAACATAAATGATATAAAAATGGTTTACTATTGATATCAACGTTGATTAGTACACATTTAGCTATCATATTCTAAATACTACTTTTTTGTAATGAAAGTATATATGGTGATTTCCAATAATCCTTTCATTAGCGCTATTAGCGTCTAATAAATTAAGTCCAAAAATACTTCCTATTATCAATATAATCACCTGCGCTATTGTCTAACTATCGTCCAATAAACTAAGTTCATATAAAATTTCCAATTATTCTTTCACTTGCTCCATCAGCGTCCAACTCCATAACTATTATCTCATAACCTTGAACCCAAGTTTTACCACTAAGTCAAATTATAAGTCAAATTAAAAGTTCCAAGACGTAACATTTGACCAAGCAAATGTTGTTGATATTCTTCGACAAATGTTAAAGTTAGATAAATATGTATTGTGCTAAAAAAGGAATTTGATATTACTATAATATGAAAACTATCTGAAGTCTCAGCTTAGTCATATCCGACCAGAGTCTTACAATTTTGGTTTATAAAAAAATATTAAATAATATTAAGCCAAAAGGAATTTAAAATAAAAATATTTGTCTAAAGAGAATTTTGCTTACATTTTAATTCCTAATCTCCGAAGCCTTAGCTTCGCCCTGCTAATGCCGAAGTCAGTTCAAGAGTGCTTTTCCAATTTCACAACCAGTCTTATATATGGTTTGGCACAGCTCACTGAACATAGAACAACGGGATCACAAGGGGAAGGGGGCAAACCAAAGAAAGTAAACAGTGGAGGGATCCACACGCAACATAGGCTTCCACACTTTTCTAGAATAATTGAGAATTTACTCGACACTGGTCGAAGAGTTTCTTCCTAAGTTCTTTGGTCTGAGATTTTTTATGTTTTGTGCATGCGTCGGCACCACCTCAGTGTCTCGTAGCTTGTTGTAGCGGCCGGGCAGTCGGTGTCCGAGTAATGGGGTAAGTCTATGGTTTATTCACTTAGGCATCTTGGACTTGCAGCTAATACTACAAATTATCTAGACAATCTTGCTTACGTAATATGCTTTATAAATATTTAATTTGGTGTTTATTTTAAATCAAAAGTGTTGAAATTTAATATAATGATTTTTATGATAAAACTGTGTTGAATTATTAACAAAATGCCTGAATCTGGTATAACATTGTTAGGGAGATAAAATTAACTATTCAATAATAAATATTTAAACTCTTAAATTGGTATGATAGAATGACATAAAAATTTGCCCAAAGATTTTTTGTTGATTTAGGATTACTAAAATTATTACATTCTTTGAAACGATCTTGATTCTCTTAAATAATACTTCACCTTTTAATAAAATACCGAAAACCCCTAATTTCGAAGTTTACATTTTTCTCATTTACATTTAAAAAATATAATATTTCACCTACAAATTGGAAAAAAAATTGTAGTTGCCTTTTATGAACTACAAAATACTTCTAATGTTTATCCCAAAAATTAATAATCTACTTTTTGACAGGGATGGAAGAAAAAAATATGTTAGAATTGAAAGTTTAATTTGGATACAAGATAGGGTTCTTTTTGTAGACTACACTTCGAAATTGTATTTTTTGTTTATCGTTTTTCACCCTATCAA
Source organism: Timema californicum (assembly GCA_902141385.1). NCBI lineage: Eukaryota > Metazoa > Arthropoda > Insecta > Phasmatodea > Timematidae > Timema > Timema californicum. Next base: position 10,685 of record CABFOW010007565.1, on the reverse strand, counting down.
CTTTAAAATTATAAATATTTAATAATAAAATTATAAATATTTAATAATAAAATTATAAATATTTAATAATAAAATTATAAATATTTAATAATAAAATTTTTGTTCAGGTTTGGACAAGGTATTTATTTTTATATCTTCATTACACCTTTTTGCGAGATTTTATTTGATGTTTCAAATGTAATTATTAATAAAATACTCGGTATTTAATTGGGTCCACAAAGTTGACTACCCCAATATAGGTTTTTACAGAGTAGTGTGAGGATTTTCAATAATCCCCTAGTTTTATTATTATTATTATTATTATTATTACTATTAGTATTCTTAACATCTTATAAAATATATATTATTAGTTGTGATTTTGTGAATCTTCCCTTTTATTTGCATTTTGTGGGGTGTTAGCAATGGCCGCCTTTGCAGCACGCTCGTTTTAATTGCTGTTACCATGGGATATTAACTATTTAAGGTGGTTCCCTGGTAGCTTACATTTTTGGAGGAAAAAAAAATATATCTCTTAGATCTATAACTACACTAACCTGTGCATTATTTTATTACTTACCTGATATTTTTTTCAGTCCATTTTCTATCGTTTAATTCTTTTTATTTTGGCTTATTTTTATTTATTATAAATGTTTCTAGGGGATCCATCTTGATTAGGTTAAGTAGTTCGCGATCCCGCCACACGAGCGTGTTGCTAGGCGAGCATGTCTGCCGCGCGATGGTAGAATGAGAGGGAAGATAAATCGGTTTTTTTGTTATTATTATTTTCTGGCGGGTATTTTTTGTCTTGGAGGAAGACTATAATGGCTTTTGTAATTGTTTTAGTAATCATAATTTTGTTAGTGTTAATTTTAAGCGTTTTCCCTAATGTAATACTTGCTATAAAAGGGCTATACTAGGAATTATGATTTTTTTTTGCGGGAATCTTACTGCTCTTTTCGGGTGACTTTTGGGTAATTCCTGGAAGACGCTCGGAAAGGGGGCTAGGCTGGGAGATTCCTGCAAGGAGTAGAAATTCCATCCGGCATAGTCCGGTGGTGCAACGTGAGCAGCCCAAGCTACATTTTGTTTGGTGAGCCCATTCCTTTTCTCCGAGGATAGAAAAAGGCAACATATATATATATATATATATATTTTTAAGGATTCAATTCAACTCATTCCAGTCCTGTCATATTTTGTGGTTGAATTTCGGTAACCCCACCTATATAGAAAAAGACTAAAGTTTATTTGTTTGTTTGAACGGTTTACGGCCCTATAAGAGTCCCAAAGACTCGGGAACTCTATTCTCGCAGTTTCCCATATCGGATCAATGTGAGGAGCTTTGTGTTGTATTTAAAAAAAATATATTATATCTTTATTTCATGTATAAACATATTTGTTTATATGTAGGTCACTTAAATTTAACCATAACCCTACCAATGAGTCACTTATCAATGTTTACGAGTGAATAATATTGTATAACCCAAATGTATGTGATACTGGTCGACCCGATAGGCAGGGAACTTGTTTTTTCTCTGTTTCTTTTTGTTCTAAACAATGAGGAAGTGAACACAGTAAATAAATAACTTTCTTCCATTATATATTTATTTTAAATACATTTTTTATTATTATCATTTCTCGTGCTCTACCACTCAGCCTGAGCTGAGAAATGTATATGTCTGTGAACTGGAACAGCCGTTTATTTTATTTTTTATTTTTTACAGTTAAGGTTGTTCATGATTAGTACAGGCCAAATCTGTTGTATCCAAACATCTCTCCACATTACAACCCAGAAGAAATTTCCCCGAACTTGGTTTTATCATTATCTTGTTCAACCAAAGTCCTCATATATGTATTTAGTGAGTGTGTTGTAACTCCCCTAACTCACGGGGGTGTTAAAGGAGAAACATTCTCATACAGCAGCCAAATGTGGAAAAGTGAAGGGTTTTGGCATGCCGGGGTCAATATTACGTCTGTTTATATTTTAGCCGCATTTAACTAATGTTTTGTTTGTACGTATATGAACTAATTACGCTAATGTGTTAGGTATCTGGAAGGTTGAATCTTAGGTAAAGTGTACCCACCTGTGCGTGAAGTGAGAATGTATAATCTTAGGAAAAACAGGAATTATTAGTACACCAAACTGGGATTCAAACCCTTATTTCCCTGTAATTGGTATTATAGTATACTGCGAGAATGGCACATTAGACCAAGCGGGTCAAACCTCTTTGATATTCCAATTTTAAAATACTGAGGGGTCTTCTTTAAAAAATTACAATATTATTACCATTTTAATTAAAATATCTTCCATTTGTTATTTTTTATTACGAAATGAGAAGTGAGATACATAACAAGAAGACTTTTCCCAGAAATGTCTGCCGTTACGATACATAACTCGTTTTATTATTCAATTGCCCCTCTCTAGAAGGTTTCGACTTTGATACAACTAAATCTGACAAAGTACAATATTCCCAAATGGTGTATTTCTAAAACTTTGTTTGGAATGAAAATCATGGTTTATTGTAAAGTATATTGATTGTTCATGAGCGCCGCACATAATTGTGGGCCACAAGATTGATATGTCTGCCTCAGATCATTCAACCGCTGAAGCGGCTCACACAAATTATAAACTAGACTAGAAACATCAAATATTATTGTTATAGTTTGACAAAAATGAATTAAAAGAACATAACCCAGTGTTGTTACTACCATTCATACAATTTATATATTTTCTTTCTGTCAATATTTACTTCAACCCTAATAAGGCGTGGGTAAGTGCAAAATATGACCGAATTCCCAATATATTTATTTTGGCAAACATCATAAGCTGTAAAGTGAGTCAGGTTCCATTAAAATGTGATAACAAGAAACAGTGGGAAACACACCATTCATTGATAATGGCGTAATTTCGATAGAACTTCCAAACATTTTATTTGTATTTTATACATTTTTGTTTAGTTAAATATATAATATAAATAGTATATTTATGTTAAAATATATTCACAGGTGAGTTATTCACTGCAATTAAAATATCCTCATAATATTATAAAAGGTAGATATCGTGGGCAGGAAGTTGTGTATAAAATCAATGTGAGAAAGATCTACTTGTTTATGCGAGAGAGAAGAAACCACTGAACTCAAATAACGTTTAAATTCATACTCTAGGTCAATTTTAGAGGCAAATCATCATAAAATGTCTAGGTAAAGATAAATTCAAATAGCTTATACATAGGAATATAATTAAAGGTCCATCCAGTAGAGGACCACTTTAACTAGTTTCTAGGGAAATTATTATTATTATTTAGCACCGCGTCTTACTACCCGTTTGGGTTATACGCTTAAGTACTAATTACGCTAATGGATTAGGAATTGGGAAGGTTAACCATTTAGGAAAAACCACCCCCAGTTCACCCGACCGAGATTCGAACCTCGATCTCCCCGTCCTCAGCAGTCGGGCTCAACGCGACAAGAGCCTTAGCCAACTACGCCACCAAGGCGGGTCCTAGGGAAATCAAAATTACAACAATTTATTTGGCTTAGGAGACAAAAAACTATAAAAAAAATTAATAGCTCCCTTACACAAATAAAGTTCCACCACCACTGGATTATAAAATTAAGAGTTAATCAGTTTTTATGGTTGAACACAAAATGTATATAGTTTCTAATCCGCTTTTCCTCCCATGTTCTTGCTGTATCGATTATGATAAAGAAGGGCAACTACTTACCATGAACAATAAACCTGGCTCAAAAATGTTTAAGAGTCAACCCGGGATGCAAGTTGTACCCGGACAGGGGGGCCACGTACCCCCAACTTGTGAAGAGTTCACTCTCACACGCTCCCTGTAACAAGCCTTGAACTGGAACATTCTATTCGCCCCACGTTAGTAACAATATGTAGTTTACACAAACTTGTATGTCATATTAGAAAACATCTTCAAAGGGGTTTCACATTGGTCGACTAAGTATCGAGAGGATTGTCATAGCTCACACCTACCCTATGTAAGTAAACACTCCATAGTCCGACCGAGCGGCCGCAGCCGGTAATGATGATAGTGCCAACCTTGCGGATATAGGATGTCCTACGGTCAGCACAACAAACCCTTCAGCCATTAACCTCAGTTCTCTAATCCGGAGTTTCTATTTCTTTATTTAAGTAGCTAACTCCTCATTGGTCCTCACTTGTCCGAGTGTGGCCACAATCCAGACCCATACATACATTGTGGAGGTGGTGGGGATCGAACCCGGGACAGCTGGATCTGTAATCAGAACCAATGACCACTAGACCACTGAGGTAGTGTGAAGGACTTGCTCTTATTTACTCCTCGGACTGGGGCTACTCCATTTGTACTCCTTAACTCGAAGAGTACAGGATAGTACATACACCACTATGATATTTCATCTGTGAGTGAAGTGGTCAGGGACTCCGGTACCTGGGGAGCTGGGGTGCCTCAGCATCTTGATTTTATTTTGAGGGACTATCTTAAGCCCACCCCCTCCCCCTTATATTTACCATGTATATTAAAAATTCGTGTATATAACTATTTTTAAATATTGGTTAACTATCAGACCCAACCCATGCCCATAGTGCACAATTTAAAAATAAAATAAATTAATTGGTAATTGTAGGTAATGAAGAGTCATTAGCCTGGAGGGTGAGGGGTGCACACTCCTTCTTAGTAATGAAGAGTCACTAGCCTGGAGGGCGAGGGGTGCACACTCCTTCTTAGTAATGAAGAGTCACTAGCCTGGAGGGTGAGGGGTGCACACTCCTTCTTAGTAATGAAGAGTCACTAGCCTGGAGGGCGAGGAGTGCGCACTCCTTCTTAGTAATGAAGAGTCACTAGCCTGGAGGGTGAGGGGTGCACACTCCTTCTTAGTAATGAAGAGTTACTAGCCTGGAGGGCGAGGGGTGCGCACTCCTTCTTAGTAATGAAGAGTCACTAGCCTGGAGGGCGAGGAGTGCGCACTCCTTCTTACTCTCACATTCCTTAAGACTTGGTTTAAAAAGACAGCAAAGCTTAACCTTCTTTGACCGGCGTTGTCGAATATTCGCAATAGTAATACATTTTTTTAAACTATTTTTGAGACTTAAATGTAATTAAGCCGGATCCCCTCCAATTATTCCTCAATTAGTTCCCGCTACGTAGTATGATGTCATCAAACATTTTTAATGCTTATTTTCTAATATACAGGAGTTTTGACTGGCACTATTCAGGAATGTTGTGAATATAAAACGGCGCCAGTCGTGATGTCATACGTCCGGCTCACTGCCGCCGTATGTTTGTATAGTTCTTGTAAGTTCTATAAAGTCGCTTTAGTTTGTTGTAGTTGTTAATCACGCGCAGTCGCTATTGTACAGTACATAAACATACGAATTGAAGGAAGGAAATCAATGAAGAAATTTTTTTTCAACATATTTAAGTAAAACGGCAGCAAAAAGCTTGATCAAGAAAGTATGAATGAATAAAATTTTGAGATAAAATAAAATAATAAAGTAATAATGTAGATGTAAGTAATCAGTAATCGGTAAAATAGAAAATAGTTACTTTCAATTTTTTTCTATTTTTTTTTCTTCATGATGAGATATGTTTTTAAAACAGTCCAACATTATTGTAGTTTTTCTTTTTTTATATAAAATTTACAAAAATACAATATTATTCAAATATGTGTATTTGATTATTATTTAGGATATTAGAGGATGTTGCAATAATGCAACGGCGTCAGCCCCTAAGTTATTTTCTAGCGTCAGTCCCCGAAGGTTAACATTCTTAGTAAAAATACCAGGCAGTGGAACCTTTATTTTTACAAAGCTAGGCAGATTATATGCCACGATAATTTCAAGCTCTAAGGTAGGGGGACAGGAAAAATTTACTGATTTAAAACAAATTTATAAAGAGATAATGTGAAGTATTTACGTGCTATATCCTTTAATATTTCCAGTTTTTAGTGTGCTATGATATAAAAAGGGATTTTAAGTACCACCCTCATTATTAATGTAAGTGTTGGTGTATATATTTTATTAAAATTTTTAAAATTATATTTCCGCTATCACTAAAGTATAAAAAAAAAAAAGATCAGTTGTGTAATCCATTAAATTAGATGTAATTTAATTGAGTTGAACTTATCGATTGTTAAGAGGATATCGATATGGTAACCAGATTTGATGAGGATCGATTTAGTATTTGGAAAACNTATATATATATATATATAAAATGACTTGAAACATATTCAACAGTTTTAAACCTCTAAAACTTAACAGCATAAAATTATACATTTTACCGAGAAAAAAACTATAAAGTTAATACATTTTAGTGATGACTCCCTGTAGCCCCTTTTCGTCCTCCAGGGCCAAGGCAGGCATATAAAATTAAACAACATAAAAAGGGGGGAATGCAGGCTAAGCCGATAGGACAATAAAAACAAAATATTTGCTCCTGTTTACCTGCAACCCATTCAGCATTTTAGCACTAAACAATATAAAGGAATGACCAAATAATAATAAATAATATTCCCAAGGATAGAGTAAAAATAGATAAATAGGAGACAGTTGAAATCATAAAATCAGAAGATAAGTATTTAAATGTAAATTTTATTTATAAACAGGATAAATATGAGTTTTAATGTATAAATAAGGTAGGTCAGTCATAACAGCACGGTCGCGATGGTCGGTTGCGTAGCCTGGGAGATAAACAACTCGGGACGTAAACAGTGGGATGGGCCTCGGTGGGTTTAGGATATTATACTATTTTGGTTGTGGTGGGTTATGACTAGTAATGGTTTAGAGTCCAGTTTTTTAAAATACAGCGTTGTAGCTCATCAAATGCTACATCCCGTCACGTCTCCAATTATATATAAAAAGACGATTTTTTTTGTTTTTCTGCTAAGAATAAGGTTTTATTTACAAAATTTTAAATCAATATTTCTAACACCAAGGTACCTTTAATGAATGGGTTTAAACAAAAGCTACCCATTTAAATAAATATAATTAATCAGTGAATAAAATCTAAGGAGATATCAAAGATTAATTCACATCAGTGATCATAAATAATAATTCATTAATTTGAAGGACCTTGCAATTAGTCATGCCCAAAAAAATTATTTGGATTTAGAAATATTTATGTCCCATCATAATTATTTACTTCTGTACTACCAGTCAATTAAAGACTTGAAATTCACCAAACTAATAACAAGTATAATATATTATTTACTTTAACAACAAGGACACTAAATCATTTATTTTATATACAACTAGAGATAATCAAGAACTTTAAATTATTTTGTTGATTATGCAAGGCTAAAACATTAAATTATTCCAGGTAACTTCCTAGACAAGATATTCTAAACTACTTATTTCAAATAGTAAACCATTTAGTAGATTATACAAGCAATATATATATATATATATATATATATATATATAGCACCGCGTCTTACTACCCGTTCGAGTTATACGCTTTAAGTACTAATTACACTAATGGATTAGGAATTGGTAAGGTTTAATTAGAGGAAGTGAACCCGCATTTGCGTGGAGGGAGAGTGGAAAACCATTTTAAAAAAACAACCCCCAGTTCACCCGACCAAGATTCTAACCTCGATCTCCCCGTCCTCATCAGTCAAGCTCAACACGACAAGCGCGTTAGCCAACTACGCCACTGAGGCGGGTTACAAGCATGATAAATATTTCGAAATAATTTCCAAGACAAAAGATTCTAAATTGCTTAGTTCAATTACCAAACAAAATAATTTAAAAAGATAAACACGTCAACTAATTCAAGATAATTTCCAAGACAAGATATTGTACATTAATTATTTCAAATATAAAACCATTTAGTATATTATACCAGCAAGAAAAACACTTTAAAATTATTCAGGATAGCTCCCAGGATAAAAGATTATACATTATTTATTTTACTATCCTGAATCGGAAGACCAAACATGGAACAATATAATTATGTTCAAGATGATCATGATTATTATTTGAATTAAAAAAAATTCTAGACCGAAAAGGAATTTAGAGTTTAGGGTGCCAAAGCCATAATTTTATATTTTACATTTTAACAAGATGATATTGCATCCTCTACCAGTATACCTTCAAGAGTGGAGTTTATTTTGGTCTCCTAGGGGTATTTATTTGGTATATTTCTTCATAGTGGTTACATACAAGACAATGAGAAAGACGGGTAGTCGTTAGAAGGGAAATATGTGACTAGATGGTGGTGGGAAAACTTAGAATATACATTTTTTATTATCTAAATGGACGTTGAACATTTCCGCAACCGGAAGCGCCATTCGTCACTCATAGCGGCCTCGGTCACAACTCAGTGTTGGCTTGGTCAGTTAACTCGTGTGATAACACGTGCTCGTAGTGAGTTGTGGGACGTGCATAGCGGCCTCGGTCAACACTCAGTGTTAGCCCGGTCAGTTAACTCGTGTGATAACACGTGCTCGTAGTGGGTTGTGGGGCGTGGTCTGTAGCTATCTTGTAGTGAACACAGTGAAATGGCACATGGTTAGGCTCCAATATTATCACATTATTTAATTGAATATTATTTGGAGTAATTCGTTACTGTCTTTTAGGAACTCAGCATTGTATTTATGATATTATTAATATTTATTATTATTAGCACCCGTTTGAGTTATACGAACTTACGATAATGTGTAATGGTAGGGTGATTGTGAGATGAGATGGAATACCTACAGTTTAACTTGTGATCCAAAATACGCTGGAGGCCTGGCATTCCACACATTCACAAGTTGTTATTAATTCACGTATTGTCAGAGGGGAGGGAAAGGCTTGGCAATCAGATGAATCTTTGCTGGGACCATGGATTGAACCCCAGACCCCCAGCACAGAAGTATGACACGTTAACCCTAAACCACCAGGTCCCCAGCAGCTATGATAAGATGCTACAACTATGTTAACACTACATTTTGTTTTTTATATAATTTAAGACACGTTTTGGGAATTTAGGCACTATTATTTCACGGAATCACTAAACAAATTGCCACGATATTTTCTCATCCCATCACTCCTGGAACGATTATGTTAGAACATGGATAGAGGATATTTGGTTCGATCTGGGTGGCACGCCAACATGATTAAAATCATTAAATACACCTTTTGCAAACGTAGTTTAGTATTTTTGAAGTCAATAATAGTTTGACAGTCATGTCATTCATTGTCATATTATCACAATGAGTATTGTGTAGTAAGTGATCGGTTATAAATCGTCTTCACTCGTACCTAATTGCATCTAGTTAGCGGTTGGAGACAAGCTAATAGCTGAAAATAAATATCTGGCTGACAAAATACAACATGTTTCAAACTAAAATTATTAATTGTGTGTAAGTTTTTGATTTTAACATATATGATATCATATTATTGTAATATTTTCTCTGAAGCTGTTACTTTCATTGTTTTTACTTATAATTATTGTCTATGACTTTCATTGGGAAATTTCTTAAATTATCCTTCTTTAAAATGTAGGCATTTTAAAAATATTTACAATTTGATTTGAGTTAACCATAACATTTCATAATATTCCAAAAGTTTTTTAAACTCATTAAATAACGTAAATAAGAGGTGGAACACTGCTTGTAAAATTTTCACCACACCTGGATTAGAATGTTCATAGAGTTTCTATAAGATAATATTTCACTGCCATGTTCGTGTAAAATGGATCTAAAACGAACACAATTTTGGACGCAGTCATCCCTCAATGCTGTAAAAAGACGCTCCCCATCCACAAGAAATAAATCAGCCTCACCTTGAACTCTTGTTACATTCAGGATCCGTGGAAGGTCGTACTAAGATATTAGTATTGCTTTCAATAGTACATAAAAGTGGCACACTTCTCCCGTGTCGCATCGGGGCCAGCTCCAGCATGTCATTTGTCTTTATTTAGTAGATCGTATCAGTCCTTAGGTTCGTTCGAACATCTAAACTGGGAACTGCAAGAGAAAGCAACCAACATTAATCACTGGTTCTCTTCGCCGTTGAAACAAAAAGAGGTTTAATCAAGGAGAAAACTTTATTTTCATGAAGAACCAAATATAACAGCTGTATTGTTAATTTGAGCTAATTTATTTCGTCTTAGACTGAGAGACGAATACTTGGCTCGATGCCAGACAATGAATATACTAATTTTACTATCATTTATGAGTAAATTATATAAATTAGTTTACAATTTCAGCAGATATACTATGATTTGTTCTAAGCGCTTTCTTAAAAGTTAAATTTAATGTTTTGCTTGTGCTGAATGATATGTCTTATAATTATATTATACATAAACACAAACATTTATAATACAGCCGTTATGTTTAAAATTAATTTTCAATTCTACATTAAGACTCTTAAGTTGAATTTTATTTTACCGATTCTTTTAAGACGGGTGCCTTAAAATCAACTCAAAGTGTCCGTTTGTGAAAGTAAGAATACAACAACAAACATTGACATCTTTAAGTCAAAGTATCGATAGCTCCGTTCAGTTCACGTAACGTAACGTAAGCGTTATCCTCGTATTCTTAAAAGAAAACCATTGCGATACAATGAACATAGCATTTACCGTAAGAGCTCTCTCAGCTATGAAAGTTAGGACCTGCAATATTATACGGTGTATATGTCTGCAACAGCCATTCTGGGAGACTAGATTGTCGAGATTGTCAGACTAGGTGGTCGGGATTGTCAGACTAGGTTGTCGAGATTGTCA
>CABFOW010007564.1:0-23133 GCA_902141385.1 Timema californicum | reverse complement strand
CTGCATGTCCTGCTCATCGTGATCTGCAAGATTTGATTATCCTGACAACGTCTGGTGATTAATACAGGAAATGTAACTAATCCTTATGTGACCTCCTCCCTTCCTCAGTATATTCATCTATATTAGAACAAAATCTTCCTAAGCACTTTGTTTTCGAACACCTGATGTTTACTTTCGTCACATAAGTGACCACGTTTCACACCACTAGAAAACAACGGGTAAATCTATATATATATATAAAATGAATTTAACATAAATATATATATATATATAATGAATTTAACGTTACTGGACAGCAGGCGAGATTTTAACTTACTGATTGATTAATAGCAAGCATTTCCCGACTTTATTAGTTTCTTCATTTCAACTTTAATATTGTTATTGTTAGTTGAAATTGTTTTTAAATATAAAGTCATTAACCCTTTCAAATGATTTACTGCTCGCAGTAATCTCTTAATTATTGTCCACAATCTGGGATCTCTGTAGATGATATATTATTAGAAACATAATTTAATTTCTAGTATAATAATAATAATAATAATAATAATAATAATAATTTCGAAAATAATTAAAGCTTATTAACTGTATAATATAACTTTGTAAATATTTAATGTTATGCTTGTTTACCTGCTGGAATAACGTTAAGATATATTTTTAATTTATTAAATATTTTTTAGAACTGGTGTAGGTAGCTTACATCTTGACAAAAAATAAGTTTTAAAAAACCAGGGTTTCTTTGAGAAATTCAAATTCAGTCTACACATTATTCATGTCACCTCATGAAATAAACAACTTGTATTATATATACTTTGTGAACTCATAATACTGAGATGTTGTTGCCCTAGGATACCGGTAAAGAAGATTAAAGAACTCGGTAATGAAATATCTTGAACATACAAAAGACGCGGTGTTATTATACGTTACATTCTCTCGTAGTTTTGTTGTGAACATAAAGACGGAAGAAACTTTTTCGTGATAGAAATATGATACAAACATGTTTATGATCTGAAAAGGTTCATAATATAAAATAATAATGCCATATTTTTGGAATAAAAAAATACTTATTTTTAAATGAAGGCTGTACTTATGTTTACTAATGAGCTATGAGTACTAATGAGGTTTCCAAATATTAGTTAGTCTGGAAAATGATGTAAATAAAGTATGTAGGAAAAAGAAATCAAAGAAGGCCAAGAAAGAGATGGGAGGAGTAGATAACAGAAAGTGTGCAAGTGAGAGTGAGAGAAGAATGGAAGAAATTTAGGGATAAGGAATGTAGAAGGATAGAGGAAGGTGGAAGCATTTCACCAAACCAACCAGTTGTTGATGACTATGATGTGAAGATACTGTATTATGTAACATCACCTTTACATTACTTTAATGTTGAGTCACTCAAAGAAAAATTAAATAAATATTTAGAGAAGGTTAATTAGTATTTTCTTGTATATTTAGGTACTACTGATTAATCTATATATCCCAGAATAATTTAATATTTACCAACAAGTTGCTTAATATATAGTGCAATAAAAAAACTGTAAATTGTAAAATTATTGTTAATTATTTTCCTAAATATTGTTTAAAAAAAAATTAAGGTTGAAGTTATAAACAGGAATTATATTAGGCCTACAAATAGTCCAAACAAAACAATAAAACATCAAATAAAATTATCTATTAACTTATACATTATAAAGAATCAACCAGCCATCTTCTTTTACAAAAGTATCATTTGTACGTGCATTTTTACTTTGTCTCTAGTATTTTAAATTGTATTCAAAAAAATGTATCCACTAGATAGTGAATCACTCGCTTCGGTGGCTATATGGTCTAAGGCGCTACTTACTCTCATAGTATACTATAATACGGGAAGATCGAGGTTTGAATCTCGGTTTGGTGTAATTAGGATGGTTTTACCAAAATTGTTTTCCACTCTCCCTCCATGCAAATTTGGGTAAACTTGCTATAAATATAACCTCCTTCCTCTTTAAAAACCATTATAGTAGTTAGTATATATGATTATAACCTGAACGGGTAGTAAGAAGTTATGCTAAAAGAAAAGAAAGAAGATATTGAATTAATAAAGCAAAGATTTTCACATAAGTGGAGAAATATAATACAATTAAGAAAAACTTATATGGAGGTGTGCTTTAGTTACTAAGTAAATCATGTTATTACTACAAGCAGAAGAATTAAAATCATAAATATTTCTAGCTTATGATTTGTGTAAGTTTTTTTTTATTCAAGACATATATTTTCCGCTACTGGCTTGCTAGGCCTGTCATAGCTTAATATGCCTTACTATCTAACTTAAGAGGAAGACAGGCGCAACATCCATTCTCCGGCCATTAATTTATCAATGTGAAAGTGTAAAACAATATTTCATCCATGAAAAAAAAAATTGGCCATGCCAGGAATCGAGCCAGGGACCCTTATCTTTGTATGAAAGATACGCTACCGACTGAGCTAAGATGTCAGATAAAAATTAAAATAATTATTGAAAAATAATGAATGTGGTTTAACTACGTAGAAATTCATTTTGTTTTTTTACGGGCCTGATCACTAATTCTAGCTGAACATTCACGTTAATAAATAAAAAGAATACTGGAAATAAAAAGAATGTTTGATTTTTATATAGAGCAATTTACTTGTGATTCATGTCCAATTTCTACCAGATCTAGCGAAATAGCCCTTACACTCCCTTCGCCCCTAAAGAAACTCTCCCACGACCCTAAAAGTTACTTGTTCCCCTCCGTCCTTCCCTAACCCCCTATAGAATGCGGACTTTTATAGCTGTGTTCCTCAAAATGAAACAATTCTCATGCAGGCCACACCGTGTACCACATGCTACAAAAGTTTGTAAGCACTTTGTTACTGGGGTTCAAAGCGTTAAAGCTGTCATTAAAACGTCATTTTCTAAGTGATTCCCCTCGAAGAATATTGGTTGTTCTTCGGGAAAATACGTGTTTGGAAAAAGGTCATAAAGGGCAGAGTAATGGATGACAAAATAAAGGCCACCTCGCTAATAATAGATACTTTATTCTGAGGTAATGGTTTGTATTTTGGTTTTTAATATCCCTGAAAATGTTTCATACTTTCTCTACACCCATTAACTTTAGTTTGAAAAAACGCAAACATATTTTGAAGTCATAGTTCTAGTAGCATTTTATATGTACAGTAGCCCCATGACTTCTTTGGTGCTGACTGACAGCTATCAGCTGACTTTGATAGTCAACATTTAGGTATATACCTAAATTTTTACTGTCAAAAGTTGACAGCTGCTAAACACATGTTTTTGCAGATCATATGGTTCGGCGTAGGGATACATAATTTGGTCTGGTAGCTTTTCAAAGTTGTCAGTCAGCACCAAAGAAGTAATGGGGCTACTGTAGTAGAAAAATGCAAAAAGGCCTCAAATATTTTAATATTATTTCGCTCTTTGACTTTGTGCAAGTTACATATTAATTAAATAAACCCATATATATAGTGTTTGGAAACTCATAGCCCAAACTTTACATCTAGCTTGTTTTAACCAAAAGTAATACAAACTCCCTGTATAAGTTACATCCAGAAAGCTATGCTAATAACGTTAAATTATGTTCAAAGTTTTGGCGTACGACACCGGGATAGCAAAGCTGGTCAAGCATGCGTGTACAACAGGTTACATAGGAGTTAGGCACGTGGCACTAAACACCTCAACATCTTGGAGCAGAACATACCACAATTAATAGTAACCCACACATCAATCAATATAGAAATGCGAATACGTTCTGAGGGTCATCATTAACGGTCCTCCATCACCAAAAGTGCTTGCCATTATTACATGTGCAGTGCCGAGCGCCTAGCTTCTATGCGACTTGTTGTATACGCATGCTTGACGGCTTTGCTCTCCAGGCCCTATACGCCGAAACGTTGAACACAATTTAATGGTATTAGCATAGGTATACGGTTGTAATTGTATTTTGTATTACTTTTGATTCAAACAAGCTACATGCGCAGTTTGGGCGATGAGTTTCCAAACACCCTGTATATAGAGGAAGGGAGATGTGTGTGTGTGTGATTAAGGTATTTAGCACACACTTGCCAAACACATACACTAAATATGCACAAAATAAATGTAAATTAACTTGGCCGGTGATAGTACGCTTATTTCGACAAACTCAGCTCTTGCACCCAGATATTGACTAAATGGATAGCAGAACGAACCTTTATTTAAATGATAGATTCATCAGCACCCTTCGGAATCATACTGTGCTCACAAGCATTTAATGTATCGCACTAACAATCAACTCATTAACCCGAGCTTGTTCCCATTATTTAAAGTAAAAAGTATTATCTTTAAGAAGCTGTAAAAGGCTAAACAGAATGACTCATTGTCAGCCTTATCATATCGATTATTAAATATTATATTTTACTGGGTCTGTATGTGTATATAATTTGTTGTAAAAATTAATCAATGATGGTGATTTTTGTCAATAGTTATATCAATGGTAATTTTATATAAAAATTAAAGTTTTTATCTCTAATATAAAAATAAAATGTCCAATGATTATCTTAAACTAAAGGGTAGAGAGGAATAGGTTAGTTTTGAGGACAATGTAATTGAATTAGTGTCAAGAGAGAATATGGAAGATTTAGTGGAATTACATCTAAAAAAATAAACCCAGTAAAGACGTATGAGGTTCAAACCCCGATACCTTCCATCAATGATGATCAAGTAAAACGCGGAATTAAGGTGTTAGTCCACTCAAACAGCACTGAAGGTAAACAATTAAAAACCTGTTTTATATATATATATTAAACCAGTTTTTAATTTTAAGTATAGGGTTTAAGTATATATATTAAATACTTAAATATTCTTGGATAAAAAAAATCCATATTTTACTAAAGTAGAAATATATGTAAAGGTTTACCAAATTTTGGATGCATTCAAGCTGTCAATTATTATTGTAATATTGTTAATAAAAACTATATATATAGCCTACATTAAAGTACATAATTTGTAATCATTACTAGGGATCAATAGCCCGCGTTTCAACTAATCTATTGCAAATAGGCTTAGATTAGTTGTTGCTTGTACCAAAGATTAATGTCAATATAATGTATAAATAAACATCATATTCTTTAATTCGACACGGGAATTGAGCCTGGGACCTTGCACCAATGCTCTAACCACTGAGCTATCCAGGAGTCGCCACGTGTCCAGGGTAATTCTTCACTCATATTTTAGGGCAGAGTCTGTGATGGACGTGCTATGAGTGAACTACTAAGGCTCGGACACACAGAATGCGGGCTACCGCATCGTCCTGCGATCCTAGCACGCAGCGGGAAGGACGCTGATCTGTAATACACTATAGTGCATCATCCCCGTCACACATGCGACGTCCTACCGCAGCGGGCTAGTTTCAGGTTGTGCTTCGGGTCTGTTACCCGCTGCGTTTAGCGCTCTAATAGAAACATGGAGACGGAAAAGATCATAGAAGAAGTACGGGCTATATTGAGCTCTAGCGCCGCCGGAACAAGTGTACTGCTTTGTTTAGCCCGCATACCGTGTGACCTAGCCTTAAGATCACGAGCTACCAGATAAAGCAGCTACCTTAGACTTCGGCTGTAGAATGACCCTGGGCACGTGACAACTCCTGGATAGCCGAGCGGTCAGAACATTTACGTACCAAGTCGAAGGTCCCGAGTTTGATTCCCGTATTCAGGGGTCTTTTTCAATTTAAAGAAAATTATATTTAAATGCGACTATTGACGTAATTAATAAATATATAATATCTTGTCTATTTAAACCATTAAATAAACATCGATAACCAACTTAAAGTTTACCGATTAGAAGGCAAGTGGGAAAGTAAGAAATATATATATATTTTTATATATTGATGGGTTTTTTTTTGTATAGTTTTAGAGAGTTGTTATGTAGATATAGTCCTACAATGTTGCTAGGCAACGCAACGAGATATCTTTTCATCAATCCCCTTTCACCATCACACCATTCAATTCCAAGCCCAAATACCGATACATTTCATGTCCATTAACTGTAAAGACAAGAGAGACTTGTCTATTTACACATATCTACGTCATATTGGTCGTTATTGATCGTTCTGACTGGGATACTTACACACTAACAACAATTACTCAACGACATCAACAACATTAACTCCAAATTTTAATATGATATATTTATTTAGTAATTTTTTTTAAATATAATAATTTTTGAGTTTTAGTAAAAGGAAAATAATTGGAAATGGTTTAACATTTTACCCTACTCCATTAATTATTTTGTAACTAACCTGAAGGATAATTAAGTAAATTAAATATCTTATATCAAATAGAGATGTATTTAAGGTCCTGTTTCTTAGTTGCGAGTATTCAGTACCATTGACAAGAAGAAACCTCCTATCTGCTAGGACAGATTTTG
The DNA here is from genome assembly GCA_902141385.1 of Timema californicum. Taxonomy (NCBI): domain Eukaryota; kingdom Metazoa; phylum Arthropoda; class Insecta; order Phasmatodea; family Timematidae; genus Timema; species Timema californicum. Next base: position 16,721 of record CABFOW010007564.1, on the reverse strand, counting down.
GGCCTTTGTGTAGAGCACAAAGGTACAGAGCGAGCAAAGATTGTAGAGACGTTTTAATTATTGGACAGCGTCACTATCGGTATTGATACAATCCTGATGTTGGGTTAGCATGAAAAGTCGGTATGACTTTTGATGGTAGTAAAATTATCAAGAATAATTCAAATAGTGATACGTTTGATACCAGATAAATAACAACAACTACTTGGATGTCTAGAGATATGTGATTTTGTATTAATTAATAGATTACTTTAGAGTTGACCATATGTATGTTACGTTTAACTATTAACAAGAGATTTTGAGTAGTAAGACGCGGTACTAAAAAAAGGCATAAAGAAAATTGACTTTATTAAATTTTAAAATAATTCAAAATAACCACATATTTTTAATAAAGATTTTCTCCAGTTGGCAAATCATTGTTGTAGAGAGAGAAAATGTAAAATTGTAACAACAAAAAACCAAGGCATTTGTATTTTAAATAAGACATTACACTATAAATTGTTCTGAAACAATGGTAAGATCTGGGTTCAAATTCCAGTCGGGTGAATTGAAGTATTTATTTAAATCGTTTCCCACTCTTTCTCTACACAAATTTGGAAACATTTCTTATTAATTCTAACTTTTTCATAACTAACCTATTAGTAAGATTAAATGCGTACAGCCCGGAAAAAGTAAGAGTAACGTCTAATACACGCGCAGAGGAAGAACGCATACTCTTTAGCATGGATAGAGGATGGGAGATCTCCAGGGAAAATTTGCATGAGTATAGGTTACCCTATTCACATCCAGCTGTAAATCTCACACCAGTAAATCAAGTAATACATCAGACTCAACTCTGAATTAAACTGGCCATATAAGCTCAAATCTGATCCAATGAATCAAATCTAGATCTCAAGAGAAAAAAAAAAGTATCCATAGCGTGATACCGTAACCGAGCAATAGTGAAGTAGTGCCATCATTTGCGGGTAGAGGGTGTCATGTGGTCAGCACAACAAACCCTCCAGTCCTATCTCAGTTTTATGTACCAGAGCTGTTACTTATTGTTCAAGTAGCTCCTCATTTGTCCTCTTTAGGCCGAGTTCGACCAGGTTACATACCCACTGCTTGACACAATGATTCTGGAAGTGCCAGGGATCAAACACATAACCTCTGGATCTGTAACAAGGAAGTCTGACCAGTAGGCCATAAAGGTTGTCTCGCAAGAGCAAACCCCTAACGAAGTTTGATCGTGTGTAGCGAGAGCTTAGCCAAGTGTTTCGCTCATTAGCGGATTAGATTGGACGGTTCGGCTCGATGGGCAAGTTAGGAGCTCGGAATCACCATCACGCCAGATTCGAACGTGGGAGGACAGGATGGAGATGGTTCACGAGGGCAATCGTAGTGACGCTCGAGTGCGTTCATCAATATCCACATTCATGGCTTACTTCACACTATTTGCTTTAAAAGTGGTGACATAATCACCGTCTCTATTGTAAATTCACACAATACCGCAGCCCCTGCTTCTCCTCGTCACTAAACTGATGACCGGTTTGATTTATGACTCCTAGGAATCTACTCGAATGGATGTGGTCAAAGCGGATCCATTTTGGACTCTGCATCTGCCCCTGTTTGTCGAGTCAATAGGATCAGATTCGAACCTGTATGGCCAGCTTTAATTTTTTGATCTCGGATCATCAAATGGGCGATCGTCGAACTTATGGAACACGATCAGGACAGTTTAAAGCCGACACAGTCGAAACTTGAGGCAAAATCAATAAATGATCATGGAACCAGAAACACGTGTTGGTGGTTTGGGTTAGGAGTGCAAGCTGAAGCGTCATAGCAGTTAGAAATCGGTTCAAGACATTATATTAAATAGGTTCAGTCCATGATTCAGGACGTTTGAACAACTAGTTATATCAAACTAGAGTTTCTAAGCGCACATAACTTTTGTTCACTACGTCTTACTAGCTGTTAAGGATTTAAACAAATATAATAATTTCTTCAATGGAGGGATTAGGAAGGAAGCTTTTTAGAGGTAGTTTATCAACATTTTCACGGAAGCAGAGTGGACAACAATTTTATTTTAAAAAAAACACCCTTAGTAGACATGACCGGGATTCAAACCCAATTCTCCCCATCATCAGCAGACCCGTTTAGCACGGGAGTGACGTCTTAGATAATTTGGATATTTCCTTTATAATAATATTCATATTTTTTAATTAATTGCTAATATTAAGCTTATTCCAACCAATTTGTATATTTTTTTAATAAACTAGTTTTAATTCACATTGGTGGTCAGGTGGTCTAAGGCATCACACTCAGAATTTATGGGACTGCATGTTACTTTAAATGTTGGCAAGGGGCATTTAGGACTAATTTCAACATCCCTTTGGTTTTACCTTTATTCTATTGAGTGTACACTTCATCTTTGCTAAATTCATAATCCTTATCCCCTATATAACTGTTCGATTTCATTCTTACACAAAATTGACGTCAGTAGGTAAAGGAAAAGTTACGCCTTTCCTCAACCAGAGATAATATTGTATAAATTGATTTTTATTATTACCTAGATAGTAAAATAAAGTTGAAATATAATACACTAATATATTGAAAAAAATATTGATATAAAGGAAAGTATTGACCTAATCATGTTTTGGAAAGTGAAGTATCATAACAAAACGTCACAAAACACCAAATGGCGTAACTGACTTTTACTTACGTTTCAGAAAACCGAAAACAAAGTTGGGGCCTCTTTATTCGCTCCACATCCCGAGAAATACAAATTTTAAAAACATATTTTGAAAATATTCTCTCAAAGGCTCACGTTTCTTTTTGTTAGAGAAAAAAAAATATTACCTCTATATAAAAAAATGTCTCTTTGTTAAGATACGCCGGTTTGTGTTCTGTTATTGACCCTAAAAAGATTGATTTACATCAGGTATTAAATAACAATCTTAAAACAAGCAAATTTTTAAAAAAGCTTATGTTTAAAATAAATAATAACTTTACCTAAACGCTTAGTGTTCATTTATAAAATGAGAAGCATACATTGCCATTTCGATTATTTATACATTTTTGTATAATGATTGGCTATAAAAAAATAATGAATCTAATAAGAATTTAGATAAAATATAAATATATTTACATCAGAACAAAGGACACTATTGTTAGCATGTAAAAAAAATTGGAGCAATATTTTGCATTCAGAATATTACGGTCTAATGTATAAAATTTACTATGGTAAAACAAGATAATTAAGTTGCCATTCATTGAAATAATAATCTGTGAATAAGTTGAAATAGTAGTGTTCCATAAAGTTCGTTTAGGTTATTTTCCTTTAAATGTGAAATGCCACTTTCTAAAGAACGTAAATTATATCTGTAATTCGAATCCAAGTGGTTAGTCTTAGAAACTATTGTCTTTGATTGAGACTTCTGGAAGTGACGTTCCAGTACGGAAGGCCAACAACTGCTTCATTTTGTTCACTGGTGGAACAGACTGTTGGTATTCTCAGCTCCTTTGTAAGGTATTTGAAACTAACAACATTATTTGTTTACATTTGTCTGACTTTGTAGAGTTGTTTATATCTTGCTATCTTCATGATTGCTACGAGCTGGGAAGGCATGAATACATGGCAACTTTGAGAAACTGCATAATAAATAGCACTATGTGCGGAATCTCGTTCGTTCTGACCGTGATAGGGTTCACAAAATATATTGTCCTAGTGATTGTAAGACAACAAAGTGGTTACTCAAGTCAGTTTTGTTTTGGGGACAACCGCTTCAAGGAGCAGTATTTATGACACAAACTGAAGTGTAGCTACAGTAGTCCCGTGGATTCTTTGGTGCTTACTGACAGCTCACAGCTGACTTCTGACAGTCAACATGTAGGTATATACCTAAATTTTGACTTTCAGAAGAGACAGCTGTTAAATACTAGTTTTTGCAGATCATATGGTTCGGCTGTAGGGATACATAATTTGGTCTGGTAACTTTTCAAAGCTGTCAGTCAGCACCAAAGAAGCCATGGGGCTACGTCAATCGGTGCTTTGTAAAATGCAGAGCAACTCATGACGCCATGCAATATTCTTATATCTTGTAAAGAGTTACAGATATATATGGGCCACTCCTTGACATTAAACCCATCTTTAACTACCCAGGGACGACATTTTAAGAAAAACAGCGATTTTTTTTTCAGTTACGCCACTTAATGTTTTAACCGATGAAAAGATCTAGTATATCGAAGCAGGAATATTTGTTGCTCGTCTGAAACTGCCATTTGGTTGATGTTGATAAGGTGTGAGTCTGGGGGCTAAAGACGATGGTTTGGTGTTCAGGGTGATACAAAACTCAAATAAAGATACCAGTGATCGTTAAAACTTTACACCGTGTACCTCTTAGTTTATTTCAAGAGCAAGTAGCGGACCAGTTGGCGTTGAAATAGTGGCAGAAAAAAAACTTACAATTTTGAAACTATACATAAAAACCAATCTAATGACCGGAAAATAGTATCCATCGTATTTATAATGTATATCCAACCGTTCTGTATGCCGTAAATGTCCGAAAGCGTCATTTTATGGTCACCTTAGTGTCATAAAATACGTAAAGTATTGGCGTGCAGAATCCTGAAAAGGTTCACCCCATCTTTTTACGATAGACCCGATGTCAGACATGACAATCTCCTGGCTCGGCGATAAACCCCAACAGGAGTTGTCAGGTCCGATAGTTAATTTAGGTCCTTATTCTATTTACATCCCTAAAATAAAATATCGAATGGCATTTTTTTTATTGTACCAGTGAAATATTACACGGCTTAGTTAAATAATCTTTATAAATAACATAATATAACCTACAGTAAAAGATCCGCATAGGTGGCCGTGTGGATAAAAACGTCCGTCTAGTCTGGTTTGACCGTGACGAGGTGGTAGACTGCATTGACATGTTCTTTTTTTTATATATTCTTATATAGATGAATTGGTGTAGTCGCAAAAACAAATACCATGTTATTATGGTAAGTCTAAGCGTTCTTTGTGCCCCAAATCCTAAAAAGTAGGTCTTAAAATTGAAATTGTATGATGTATTTTATTCAAATTTGTAATTTGATTTAAAAAAATAGTGTAGTCCTAAAATTAAGGATAGTTTACTAATAGCTCATTACGGAAAATTTTAAATTTTTCTAAAATGGACCAGACAAAGGTGCTTAAAATATGTATCTGAGAAGTGTTTTATATGTTTAAAAAAAGTATGTTTTTTAAATCATTTTAGGGTTTGTTTACTTATAAGTGCGATTTGTACATTATTATTATTTAAACTCACAATGTGGAGCATAGGGTTGCAAAAAAACTTCGCTACTCCGACTATTCTTTGATGCAGTTTATGTGAAAAATTTATTTCCGCTGAAGAGGGTTATCAGCGCCCTACCCCATGTATTTCTAGGAGCGAGCGAGAACGGTCCTACAGATTTCACCGAAAAGGTTATTTCACTTCCAAGGATATTTTACATGCCACAATCGACATAGGACCACTTTCCCCCCTATTGTTCAGTAAAAATTCGTTGACCTCGACAGGGTTTGAACCCACGGACATTGAGACCTGAGGAGAGAACTTTACCCTAGGACCCTCAAGGTCAACTTTGACTATTGTAGTCTAACAAAATGATAATATAGTGGTAAAATAATATTCTATAAATGGAATCTAGCCTGGATTACATATCCACATGTCATTTATAAAATATATTTTAATGAATACCATAGGAAAGGTCCTAGTCTGAATTAACATCAATGAAATATTTTATAGTGAAAAGAGTCGACAAATAAATACTTTGAATGATATTCAACTATAATATATCTAATCACAAATATTTAATCAAGTTTTATTACTTTGAATGCAACCAATTTTAAGTAAAAAAGCTTTGAAAATATATTAAAATTGTTTAAAGTAGCAATTTGTCCTGAGAGTTTTACCACATTTCAATCAAATATATATTTGTATTTTCATGGTATTAATAGGCTTACAGCAATGTGATTAAAAATTGCTTTTATATCATCTAGATAAGTGGTTCTTAATTAGTTTTACCACATTTCAATCAAATATATATATATATATATATTTGTATTTTTATGGTATTAATAGGCTTACAGCAATGTGATTAAAAATTGCTTTTATATCATCTAGATAAGTGGTTCTTAATCTTTTTTTGGATCACGGACCCCAATGTGAATATGATAAGGGCCATGGTACCCCTTCCCATAAAAATGGATGTAATACATACTCAGGAAATTTTGCTTATTATTTTCTCTTTAGTCCAAAAGTGTCAACCCTTGTAAACCTAATAGTGACCTTTTTTACTTGGTGAAAATTTACATATGAGGGCTTTAATAACATTGCAATGCCCTTAAGAGGTGCAACCGCTAGTATAATTTCAAAATTTTAAACAGGAAGCAGAAATCTTTAATTTTTTCTATTTACTATTATAGTGTCAACTTTTATTTGCCCAATATCAACCTTTTACATTGGTCAAAATTCACAAATGAGGTCCTTAATAGCAACGCGATGACTTGAAGTTGTTCACCGCTAATTTTTTTTAATACCGGAAGTCATTTTTAATTTTTTAAGCAAAAATGAAATTACAAATTTTGTTGTTGGAAGCAAAAAAGGTTTAAGTAATTATAGCACAATTTGATAGTTTATTTTATTGCAGTGCAAATTTATTAATTTTACATGTGCATAATATAAAAACAATTTTTACAATGAATTGTATCGTTCACTTTTCCTTTTTATGCAAAAATTTAATAGTAATTTCATGAATAAAAGTGAAATAAATTCTAAGTGTGTAGCGTCAAAGTGAGCTTTAATACTTTTCAAAAGTAAAAAGTCAATGAAAAGGGTGCTGTAGTTTTGCTTGAATAATAAGTTTAAATTGTGGATTAGTCTTCAACAGTGCAGCACATAATGTCATTTTTGACATCCCAACTATTTTTATTTTTTGTTTTGATGGCACCACGTGATGAATATCCTGCCTAATAAACAGTAAAGTTTGAAATTGAATCCAAGCTTTGATCTACAATTTGTGATTATTTTTTCTCTTCGGTTCTAGGACCCCCCGAAGCCCACTCACGGACACCTTAGGGTCCCATGGACTCCAGTTTAGGAACCCCTGATCTAGAGAATCCCTTATTCTTTATTTGTGCTCAGCTGTATGCTTCTAAAATTAGGAAACATTAAATAAACATATTTACTCAGTAAATGAGTTCCTCTCAACACATCAACACGTACACATCCCCCTGTAAACTTCAATATTGAACATTAAGGAAGCTGCCGAAAGCTATTTCGATGGCTTAACATGAAGGGCTTGTAAATAAACTGACGAGGTCCTTGCCTGAGCAACGTCATTGGTGCAGCGTGCGGAACTAGAAACACAAACTTACCAAAAGCCAAGGTAAACAAACTTGGTTTCACCATTAACTTGAATATATTAGTTGCTAGTCCCGCATTACGATTGAATACCAGGGAGGATTGGGTTCTAAGCTAGACCGGATACACTATGGGGATTTTCTATATGGTTTTATTTTCCTGTCTTGACGTTAATTCAGATGTATTCACTCTAAGCTCTCTTTTTAATTCTTACGCTTGGGGTAAAACACCAATATCCCCTGTTCCAAACTAACATTAAAATAACACGCGTTCTCATGTAGGTAATAAAACAAATTTCTGTTTTAATAATGAAGGCCTGCGTCAGCCAAGCTATTCAGAACAGCCCACATTAAGTTTACACATATATTTTGTAAGTAAAGTTTTCTTGTGTAGTTACATACCAGTAAATAACATTTTTTTTAAATGGGGTGTGGCTGTGTGATGGACACGGCCGTGTGTTGTAAGTGAATACGTATTTTTTTTATTCTAAAACCTTATTATATTCACCGTCACTACTTTAAACTAGTGTTTTATATACAATAGATAGATTTTGACGACAGCTGACGATTAAAACTTAAACGAACATCGTAGCTTCTCCGAGTCAAAAGTTATACTAATTGCAAATGGTGAAAATTTACATATGAGGGCTTTAATAACATTGCAATGCCCTTAAGAGGTGCAACCGCTAGTATAATTTCAAAATTTTAGACAGGAAGCAGAAATCTTTAATTTTTTCTATTTACTATTAAAGTGTCAACTTTTATTTGCCAATATCAACCTTTTACATTGGTCAAAATTCACAAATGAGGTCCTTAATAGCAATGCGATGACTTGAAGTTGTTCACCGCTATTTATTTATTTTTAATACCGAAAGTCATTTTTAATTTTTTAAGCAAAAATGAAATTACAAATTTGTTGTTGGAAACAAAAAAGGTTTAAGTAATTATAGCACAATTTGATAGTTTATTTTATTGCAGTGTAAATTTATTACTTTTACATGTGCATAATATAAAAACAATTTTTACAATGAATTGTATCGTTAACTTTTCATTTTTATGCAAAAATGAATAGTAATTTCATGAATAAAAGTGAAATAAATTCGAAGTGTGTAACGTCAAAGTGATCTTTAGCAACTGTTTAAAAGTAAAAAGTCAATGAAAAGGGTGCTGTAGTTTTGCTTGAATAAGAAGTTTAAATTGTGGATTAGTCTTCAACAGTGCAGCACATATGTCATCTTTAACATCCCATCTATTTTTATTTTTTTGTTTTGACGGCACCACGTGATGAATATCCTGCCTAATAAACAGTAAACTTTGAAATTGAATCCAAGCTTTGATCTACAATTTGAGATTTTTTTTCCTTCGGTTCTCAGACCCCCCGAAGCCCACTCACAGACCCCTTAGGGTCCCATGGACTCCAGTTTAGGAACCCCTGATCTAGAGAATCCCTTATTCTTTATTTGTGCTCTGCTGTATGCTTCTAAAATTAGGAAACATTAAATAAACATATTTACTCAGTAAATGAGTTCCTCTCAACACATCAACACGTACACATCCCCCTGTAAACTTCAATATTGAACATTAAGGAAGCTGCCGAAAGCTATTTCGATGGCTTAACATGAAGGGCTTGTAAATAAACTGACGAGGTCCTTGCCTGAGCAACGTCATTGGTGCAGCGGCGGAACTAGAAACACAAACTTACCAAAAGCCAAGGTAAACAAACTTGGTTTCACCATTAACTTGAATATATTAGTTGCTAGTCCCGCATTACGATTGAATACCAGGGAGGATTGGGTTCTAAGCTAGACCGGATACACTATGGGGATTTTCTATATGGTTTTATTTTCCTGTCTTGACGTTAATTCAGATGTATTCACTCTAAGCTCTCTTTTTAATTCTTACGCTTGGGGTAAAACACCAATATCCCCTGTTCCAAACTAACATTAAAATAACACGCGTTCTCATGTAGGTAATAAAACAAATTTCTGTTTTAATAATGAAGGCCTGCGTCAGCCAAGCTATTCAGAACAGCCCACATTAAGTTTACACATATATTTTGTAAGTAAAGTTTTCTTGTGTAGTTACATACCAGTAAATAACATTTTTTTTAAATGGGGTGTGGCTGTGTGATGGACACGGCCGTGTGTTGTAAGTGAATACGTATTTTTTTTATTCTAAAACCTTATTATATTCACCGTCACTACTTTAAACTAGTGTTTTATATACAATAGATAGATTTTGACGACAGCTGACGATTAAAACTTAAACGAACATCGTAGCTTCTCCGAGTCAAAAGTTATACTAATTGCAAATATCGATACACAGCAAAATAACCTCAAAATGGCGGCGCTTCCCCCTCCACCGCGCGCGATGCGTCATTGTTCTTGCGTATCGTAATGCATTCTTTGATCCTTTAGCTATCCAGTGGTATAATTTAATTTTGGATGTAGAGGATGGATTCGAAACTAAAACGCCAAACTGTATCCCCCGATTTTGTTATCATTAGGTTTTTTGGATTGTCCCCGTATGGTAGCAAATTTAAAGACGTATTCACGTCAAAACATCAGAAAGCATTACACAGTTTTCAAGCTATAATTAGGTGCGAAACGAGAAAAAGGGGCTTTTCGTTTTTCAGAGAATCTTTAGAGTGTTGATAGGTTTTTGACAGTTGACGGTAAGGAACGTCGAGGTAGGACTTAGGTAGGTTCTAGTTCTTGTCCAGGGCGAGGTGGTGGTTTTCACCGATATAGACGTATTCATGGACTGTCTGCTTGACTGACTGATTGACTGACTGGTGCTATAACTTTCGTAATATTCTACCAACTAACTATTTACATCGCATTATGTACTTAAGTATATAATAAATCCATCAACATATCGAGTTTGACTATTTTAAACGAGCCTACCCGACAACTCCCACACGTTGATAGGCTATCCTGATAGATTGACATGAAGATAAAAGGAAGGGAAGGGGGTATCGGGGTATGGGCAGTGACGGTTTAATTATTAAGGTAAATTAATTAATTTACGGGGAGGAAATTTATTTTAACTAGACATTCATATGGGGTGTACACAATGAAATATTTATTATATTAATAATTATTATTAATAATTATTATTAATATAATAATATTAAAATAAACGTATTATTATAAATAATCCGTCCCAGCGTCACACTGTTTTCGTGTCAAGCGCGTGAGGGAACCCCCAAAGCGCGGCGACCCAACCAGAACCCCTCATTCCTCCTTCGCGTTAATGCCACCGGCCCGGGACCCGTTGGGTGTATTATTATTATTATTACTATGCCTATTATTATTATTATTATTACTATTACCAGCTTCAGTGGTCGCATGGTCTAACGCGCTACTTTTGCAGTAGACTATACTGTCGATGACGGGGAGATCGAAGTGTGAATCTCGGGGTGTACTTAGGGTGATTTTTCCGAATTGGTTTTCCACTCTTCCTACACGAACAAAAAAAGATACTCTTAGTCAAAATATTCAAATTTCCTAATCTATAACATATTAGCGTAGTTAGCGCATATGCGTGTACGCCAAGCAGATACTAAAGACGTGGTGATAAAAAAAAATCAAAGGTGATAGGGGAAAGGAGGGAGTATTATAATAAATGCACTCACATTAGTATGGTCGGAAAATTAATGGAAACAACCCCAGTGATAAAACAAAGCGTTTTAAAAGCATCACAAGTGCACCCGACTGACCAACATTCTCACCTTGACCTCCCCGTCACCAGTATATTCTCCAGTATAGTGCCATATTCTACACCTTAAACCACGCAACCACCAGTGCGTGATCGGAGATTATTAGCTATAATCTGATAACAACTCGTGAGCGATTGTGACCATAGGTATTATAAATAGTCTTAGCAAACATATACCTAACTCAATTTCCACAATTATTTCTCACAGTAAGAGTTTTGTGTACGTGGTCTATGTTTTACTCATATGACTACTAGTTATTAGTGTAATTGTTATTTAATTATATAAAGATATCTTCTCCTTTTTTTACAGTCTCACACAGTAGATTTAAAAATAGTTTTAAAATTACGAATTGTTTAAAAACTGGTTGTCAATATAACACTTCTTATTGGATTTTCTCCTAATAAACCATTTATTCTTTAAATCTGGAAAAGAAATTACTGGTAAGGAATAAAGGGTGCGGCCCCGAAGAGCGCGGCTACAAAACAGCGCAAGTGTACAGTTGTGCAGATCACGCAAGTGTTTCGTGACCTTGTAGTCCAGCGACCTCTCTCTTCGCCCGAACACCACAAGGGTAGCTGTGTTTAACTGGGTAACAATTGTACACATCGCGCAATCAGCTTTAACTTTCAAGTTACTGACATGGAGTGGTTAGGTTAGGTTAAGTTAAGGTCGCAACACACGTACAGGTATACCGGATGTGCTGGTGAGTCCACACGATACAGTTTTTCTTCCTCGGGTCACAGTTTGTTGTTGATTTTTCTAAGAACGCTTTCTTTGTAGGCAGCGGGATCGATCTCTCTTAGTTTTTCCACCAATGTGCAGCTTCATTTTTTGTGTCGGTCATTTTAGTCTCTTGATTTAATTTTCTACAGACATTGTTCACTTTTGTAAATTTCTATAAACTCTTCTATGCGATCTCGGTGGCTACTGCAACACACTGCCATAATTGTGTAAGGCAATAAGTTTATAAAGAAATAATGAAACTTATCTAATTAGTGAACAATGTGTCGATGACAACAGAAATAAGTTTATAAAGAAATAATGAATAATAATAATATTTAGCACCACGTCTTACTACCCGTTCGGGTTATACGCTTTAAGTACTAATTACGCTAATGGATTAGGATAATTAGTGAACAATGTGGTGGTGACAACAGCAATAAGTTTATAAAGAAATAATGAAACTTATCTAATTAGTGAACAATGTGGCGGTGACAACAGCAATAAGTTTATAAAGAAATAATGAAACTTATCTAATTAGTGAACAATGTGGTGGTGACAGCAGCAATAAGCTTATAAAGAAATAATGAGACTTATCTAATTAGTGAACAATGTGGTGGTGATCAACAGCAATAAGTTTATAAAGAAATAATGAAACTTATCTAATTAATGAACAATGTGGTGGTGACAAACGAAATAAGTTTATAAAGAAATAATGAAACTTATCTAATTAGTGAACAATGTGAAGTTTATAAGGAAAGAATGAAACTTATCTAATTAGTGAGCAATGTGTCGTCGACAACAACAACAAATGAACAGATCCACCTGTGCACTTCGGTACAGACGTCCCGGGATGCCTGCGCAGTTCGGTCCAATGCAGGTATATCGAATGCAATTAACTACTTGCTCCAGTCGCATGTGCAGGCGGAAATAACTGTACAGTTATGTTATCCACACGTTCAGTTATACCGGACAAACGCGCATGTACAGGCATACCTCACAGGTGTACCTGAACGTGTATTTCGGACACTAGGTTAGGTGGGGTAGAGTCAGATTTTAAACATTCTCAAAGACGAAGTTCTGTTCAATCCAGTGACCTACGCATTTCCTGCCAAACAAAAGAAAGTAAACACACACTTGACTTTTTACGGCAGTTAAGGATAGCGCTCTTACGAGACTGCTTTATTTTGCACCTCGATAGTTTGAGCTCTTTTGTACCCACTTTTCGCTTGCGCTATTACGTACCCACGCTCTTCCGTAGCATATTCAGGAATGAAATAATATGTATATGAGTATTTTTTTTATAAAAGTCTAGCAAGAAAACAATTTACTACCCTTGTATTTGTCGTTGATGTAATGATAGCCAAATGTTCAGTCTAATGTCCTTGAGCTTACTAAACAATCCCACAGTTTTATCGGTTGAAGACAGCCGGTGTAATTGCCACAGCGTTAGTGAGCAATATTTCTCGAGTGCATATGAAGGGAACAATCTTTTTAATTGGAATTATGTAACAAATATGTTTATGATGTACTCGAATGTCCCCAGAGGGTATTTTTTTGCAGCGTGTCTTACTACTAATTCTGGCTTACTGCATTTTGATAACAAAGGATAGGGATGAGGGAGGAAGAATCTATCGAAAATGTATTCAAATTTGAGTTTAAGGACAAGGGAAAATCCCTGAGGAAAAAATACTCAACATCCAAGTGCTTAAATATATGTAGAGTAACGTAGAATAAAACAAAATAGCATAATTTATAGGTTATGAAAGAAATATAATTATTCGAACCATCTATTATCAACAAGTGGGAAAAGTGTTTTTTTAAATAAAATCTCAGATTTTAAAGAATTTACCTAACGTATGATAAATCTTGGGACACTGCAGTTTTTTTAAATTGAGAATTCACATACAATACATTATTTTACTTTATTAAATGCCAATATCATTTTCAAAAATATTAATTAAAATATAGTTTGCCACATCAAGTTGTCTAGAAGTTTCGGCCTTTATAGATTTTTAGTTTATTACCATTTTAAGACCAACATGAATTAATATGTTGTTAATTTTTATTTTTGATTTATCAGGCATCAAAAATAAATATATATATCACAAATATATATATATCACAAATATTGCAGCACTTATTTTAAAATCAACAGTCTGAAATCAGTTTGAAATAAATGTATAGTATTAAAATTGGTAAAATAAAGTCCTTAGATCGCATGACTGCCATTTCATTCCAAAATGCCTCCTCAATACAAATACATCGTTTATACGATTAACTTAAAATAACTATTACATAAACCACCTCACTAGGCTCAACTTGAGATTAAGTTTATATTTACTTAAGTCGATGTTGTTGGTCTACCCTTTGCACATAAATGATCAAATTAACATACGTATTATCAACTACTGGCGTGTAGTTTTCCTATCAGTCGCGTGTTTGATTGTAGGCTTATGAATATGTATTCGGCGACTTTTGGACGGACTTTAAAGCCTAGTACGTCACGTCCTGGTGTGTGGGTTGCGAACTAACGCAAACTTATCTGTTAACACTATCTTTGTCGTACCCCCCGCCAGGACTTGTAAAGGAGGTCACAAAGCCTCTGATCATATCATGAATACTAAAAGGTAGTATACGAAGTATCAACTGGACAAGGAATTAATGATATGACTGTCCTTTGATGTCCACGTTGAGACTAGAACTGTTAAAGGACAAAAGGAAGGAAGAAGTGAATTATATTCACTAAAGCTCTTCAATGACGGAAACGTATAAATTGTATGGGAGGTCTGGTCACGATATCTGGTCGTCACAAGTTGACAAATTTTTTTTTTTTTAACTTTTCCCAACTAATTGGTCAAAAATAAACTGATAAGTCAATTGTTTTTACTAGATGCTGGTCATATATATAATGATTTTAATTTTTTTTAAATCTTTCAGTACTTTATATTATCGATCCAGCACCTTTGCTCAGTCGATAACTTGCCTGTATACTTACCTAAGGGTCCTGGGTTCGTTCCCGGCATGACCGAAAATTGATCATTTGTGTAATGTGGGTTTACTCTTTCACAGTGATGAATTAACGGCCGGGGGCTGGATGTTGTGCGTGTCCTAGTATTAAGTATATAAAACATATTAAGCTGGGACAGGACTAGCAAGCCGGTAGTGGGAAACATATGGCTTGAATAAAAAAAAACTGACCCAGACCACATGCTGGAAACAGCAATGTATGTAGAGTACTTTTTATTATAACTGAGTCTTACCACCCGTTCGGCTTACACGTAAATGCACTGATTACATTAATGCATTAGATATTAAGAATGAATTTTGAGGAAGTGCACCCGCATTTTCGTGGAGATATAGTGAAGAATCATTAGGGAAAAACCACCGTATACACACCCTACTGGGATTCGACGCCAGATCTTCCCGTCATCGGCAGTCCATTCTTTTGCGAGAGTAACGTTAAGACCATTAGGTTACCGAAACAAAATTTTCAATACTATCTTTTTTTAAATATATTAACTCTATCTGTTTTGACATAATTAACATAATTTAGGTTAGTGATCAAAACACATAACAAAATTTTTTTCTTAAGTATTCCTGATGTATAAGTGTAAATATGCGGATAGCCCAAACGGGTAGTAAGACATGGTGTAAAAATAAAATGATAATCTCTGCTTACCATGGCAACATTCCAAGACATGGCACTGCCTGTTTTCGTTATCACATGAAGATTATACTTCCCTCCAACCGACGATCGAACTGGTTTTATCCAACGGAAACTGATGAGCATCTGAAAACACAGATGTATACTATTTTTGAGGTACGTTATGATTTAATAAAAGGAGTAAGGATGAGGAGCATGTAAGACGTTAACTCGCTAATGCGTGGAAAGAGTATGGAAGAAAAAAAAACACTGATTGAAACTCACCATGTGGAATATCACCCCTAACGCTCCTGGCCGCTATTTTAATTCATACCTCCTCTTCCGTCAACAAATCTATGTTTTTTTTTGTTTTTTTTAAGCATATAGTTTTACAATCTGTTCAAGCTATACGCTTATATACTAATTATTCTAATGGTTTTTTTAGAGATTAAGAGGGTTATACTCAAATTAAGTGTACCTACACTAGCGTGAAGTGATAGTGGAAAACCATTTTGGATCAACCACCCTCAGTACACCCGATCTAGATTCGAATATCAATATCCCCAACATCGGTAGTCTAGTTTACTGGGAGAGTAGCACGTTAGACCATGCAACCACCGAAGGGAGTAAACAAAATCTGTAGTAAGTCTACGGTAGGAGTGTAAGGCAAGTGACAGCTAAAAGACGGTTCTTTACGGCAAACATTGACAGAAATTAACAAACGTCAACATATTCGGAAATAGTTTTTATGTACATAGTAATACTACTATATTATTGATAAAAAAAAGTTATCAAACACTTCTAATAATATTTCCAGCCATTATTTGCAATAAACAACCGTCTGATAGTGTCACTTACCGTATACTCCTACTGTATATGAGCGATAAGTATTACCCGCTTCGGTGTCCTCTCAGTAGACTAGACTGCTGATAACGCGGTGATCGAGGTTCGAATCTTGGTCAGATATACTGAAGGTTTCCCCCCTCCCCCAAATGGTTTTCCGCTCTCATTCCAAGTAAATGCGGCTACACTTCTTATAACTATAACCTTCTTCGTCCCTAAATCTACGAGCGTAATTGCTATACAAGCGTATATAGCCAGAACGGTTAGTAAGATACGGTGCTAACCAAAAAAAGCGTTATAGCGTTTAAACCGCTTGACCACCGCTATGAGAATAAACAACTTCAACATTCCTGAGAATGTAAGAGGCTATTTTGATAATGTATCCTATTTTTGCACTGTTT
>CABFOW010007563.1:0-23140 GCA_902141385.1 Timema californicum | reverse complement strand
TGTTGGTGAGTGTAATTATTTTTGTCAATTTCAAGATACTGATGGTTACTCTTTGCCCCCTGTTTCAGGTTATTCAGATATAGGTTTTCTTTCAATTATACATTCTCATTGGTGCATTTCATTGCTAATTAACTGTAAACCTCTACTTTTCAAATTAAACACATGATCAGAAGTTAACATCCTTCCTTTAAGGTCTTTGCAGTCCATTGTAAATGATTATAGCTCTAGGCTAAGTGCTCCTAAAACTCATATTGAAGATTTTGGGATTTTTGAGATTGCAACCGTTGGTGATATTTGTCTTCCTGTTGTCTATGAAAACAAAACACATAGCTTGGTGTTTACTATTGTCAATTCAGTTAAAGCCGTGCCCATACTTAGCCTTTCATCTTGTGTGAATCTCAATCTCATTACAAAAAATTTTGTTGGGGTTCTCAATGATCAAAGTAAACCTGATTTTAAAAACTTCTGGAATTCAAACTAGGATGTTTTTAATGGCCTTGGATGTTTTCCAGAGGTTCTTGATTTAAAATTTAAAAAAGTGCTATACCTAAAAGCAGCCCAGCCCAGCCCGCAGAGTTCCCACAAAAATGTTAAGTAAACTTAAGGTGCATTTAGATATCTTGAAAAAGAGGCATTATTGAATGTTGTGAAGCTGGTGAGTGGGTAAACAATCTAGTTATTGCAGGGAAACATAAAACAGGGGCCATACGGCTGTGCATAGATCCTATGCATCTTAACAAAAATTTGGTCCAAGATTATGTGTTGATTTCCACCCTCAAGGAGGTTAGTTCAAAAATGGGCAATAAAAAATAATTTTGTGTATTTGATTTAAAAGATGGGTTCTACCAGGTTAAATTGAGTAAAGAATCGGTTATTCTATGTACGTTCAGCACCCCCTTTAGACGTTATCGGTTTTTACGCGCTCCATTTGTACTAAGTGAACTTCCTGAGTACTTCCAAAAGATGACTCATAAATACTTTGGGAATATTAGGGGAGTATGTGTATAGTTTGATGATGTTTTATGTGGAGCAGACACAGTGGAAGAGGTATGGAAAATAGTTAAACAGGTTATTCAAGCTGCTCGTGAAAACAACATAGTACTCAATCTGGAAAAAGTTCAATTCTTTATGGATAAAGTTAATTTTTTGTGTTTGGAATTTGATAAGGATGGAATTTATCCTGATGATACTAGGGTTCAGGCTATTCAAGACATTGAAGTACCTGCTTCAAGTAAGGATTTGCAACATAATTTGGGAACAGTCAACTACCTAAGACCATTTGTCCTCCACCTGTCAGATATTTGCACCCCATTCTCGGAACTTCTGAAAAAAGATTCCGAATGTTCTTGGAATTCCTCCCGCAGTAAGCAGTTAGAGCTTTTGAAAAAGTCAATAGCACAACATGCCTTGAATATGTTGATATTTTAGAGACCCAGCCTGATGATTATGAGGACCTTGACCGACCAGAAAATCTGAGGCCTGGTGATTTCCTTTTAGGGAAATGTAAGGGTGGAAAGTGCAATAAACCCACATTCAAATATATTGTTACTGTCCTTCGAACACTTCCAGATTATGATGCTGAAGTGATGGGATTCAAGTCAGATGGTGACAAGAGATCTTTCATTCCAAAAGAAGGGGATATTGTAGGAAAGCTGCCAGTTCTCAGCATGCGTGAAACTGGTGGGGGCTTCAAGTAGGCTATTTATTTTCAAAATTAGTTGATGTTTTTGAAGCCTAAAACACTAAAAACAGCCTCAGAAACCCCTATCTGTGACAAGAAACATCAATGTGAGGCAATAACTAACCCACATTTTGAAAATAAAAATACCTGAGTGTAGCAATCACCTTGTGTGTGAAAAAATAATATAAAAAGTTTAGTTGATGCTTAAAACCTGTTTGTGTGAAGCTAATAAATTATATGGGACCTTCTACTAACTTATTTTTAATTCAGAACAGCACCAAGAAATTTGATACAATGCTTCCATGGGATAAAACTTTTCCTTGATATCTAAATGTATGAGTAAGGAAATATTTAATGTACTTTTTTTATTTAGAAACTATGTATAAGTCTTCGAGTGTATTTTTCGGGGCCAAAACATAACATACAAATAAGAAAATTAATTTTAAACATTATCAAAAAATAATATTCCTTAACTTTATTATAGGCGTGGGAACATTTTGAGCCATATCTCAAAAACCACTTGTACAATTTAAACATAATTTTTAAAGGTGCTACACTAAGCATGGGTTTTTATCAAAATAGCCCAAGTTCCTTTATAGCTCTGTTTGTTATTATTATTAGCACCGCGGCTTACTACCCGTTCGGGTTATACACACTTACGCTAATGTGTAATGGTAGGGTGATTGTGAGATAAAATGAAGTACCTACTCTTTAACGTGGAATCCGAACCACGGTGGAGGCCTGGCATTCCCCACATTCACAAGATGTCTTGTCAGAGGTGAAGGAAGGGTNAAGTACCTACTCTTTAACGTGGAATCCGAACCACGGTGGAGGCCTGGCATTCCCCACATTCACAAGATGTCTTGTCAGAGGTGAAGGAAGGGTTTGGTAATCAGATAAATATGTGCTGGGACCGAGGATTGAACCCCGGCCGCCAGCACAGAAGTCTGACACCTTACCCCTAGACCGCCAGGTCACCCTCAGTTTGTTCGTGAGATGTTATGGGTGTATCATAATAGCCCTAAGCCTGTATTATAATAGCCCTCAGCCTGTATCATAATAGCCCTTTTGGTCAGGCTATTGTAATACACACATTTTTTTAGAAACTACTGAACTATATAGGCCTATTTTTTACTTTAAGCAGACTAATAGAGAAAGTAAAGTACTTATTTTAGTATTTTTTCCATGTGTAAATAATAAAACTTATTTGTTATTTAAAAAAAGTAAGACTTTTTTGCTAGGCCACCAAATACATCTACTAAAGATTTCCTAACCTATTTTTAAGGCACTTTAAATACAATAAAAGGGGGGAAATGTATAATTATAGGAGAGACAAACATTAATCCAATGACAGAAAAACCTTTTAACGACTTTATTAACTCCTATGGCTTTAATATAAGCAATGAGTTAGAAACCAGAATAACAAACAACACCAGGAGTACTATAGACCAAATAATTTATAATATAGATGGTCAAAGCTTATGGATTTCAAACATTTACAATATTATGAGCGACCATAATATATTAAAAGTGGAATTGGAATCCAACTTTATTTCAGGTGGGAGGGTGAACAGCACTGATTATGTATGTACATTACATTATAAGATCCTAGAAAATAAGTTAAATGAATCACTTGGGTTAATTAACATAAGTACAAGTATAAATTTCTCTTTTAAAGAATTTATGGATATTGTATATTGTGTACAGTAATAAAGAGAAGCATAACCATAAAAGCTTACAAGGATTTTAGGTGTAAGTGGACAAATAGAGAGCTGCTTGAAATGATCTATTTACGTGACAAAATATACAAGCTGTGTAAATTTAATCCAGGTAATTTTAGCTATAAAAGTGATTATATATTAGCTAGGAATGCACACCCTACTCCTAAAAGCTAGAGGCCACTACTAGCCTAAATGAGGGTGATTGGAATCTAAGGAAATTATTGCAACAGTAAGTAAAACATTTACAAGTTATAGAAATATTTGAATTATTTTTCAATGTAATACACAAAGGTTAAACAACAAATCAAATAGCCTTACAAGATCAAACTGAAGTGTGTTGGAAAACAAATTAATCATGGCCGAGTCTGCACTTGCGCAGTACGTATGAGAGTATAATGAAACCAAAAGTCCTTTGGCCTAAAAATTAATTTCACTAAATTAATTTAGCCTAAAGTCATTTAACCTAAAAATTAACTTCAAAAAATTAATTTGGCCTAAAGGGATTTGGCCTAAAATGTAAATTAAAAACCTTCAGGTATCTTCGGAAAGTAAAAAGTACTGTTAGTTGTTTCATTTGGATATAGAGAGCACAATTGATGCAAGATAGTTACAATATTTCTAAAAACATTTACATATCTCCTACATACAGCTTTACCACAACAAACCTATAATCTTAATTCAACAAACAAAAACAATATATCATTAGTTCACAATACACTATACCACCTTTTGTGTATATACATTTCCTATATTATTTTTTTGTTACCATATCTCATGGTCATAAAGTTAATAGGAACAAAGATATTAGCGAAAATCAATAAAAAAAACAACACAATTTAAACCCCGTTTACGCGCGGTAAAATTGTAAGTGTAAAATCAAATGATGGAGACTTTTATTATTTAGAAAAGCAAAGTGAAAGTGGAAAACAATATTCAGCTTACTCATTTGATATTTTTCTGAAGTGACGCCCGATTTTCACCTAAAGTTACTGGACTAAAGCAATGTTAACTCTACATGAACATTTTTTTTTAGCCAGGCTTATTGTATTATTAAATGTATATAATAGCGACGTATGAAATAAATTTTCCCAGTGAACTTCAACATCATAATGGCCATATATATAAACTTAAATGATGGGTTTGACTAGATCCTTAATTATTATTATTGAGATAAAATGAGCGAGTGTGTGTGAGAGAGAAACAGAGAGAAAGTGAGAAAGGGTATGTGAGGGAGAGTGTCTGATTAAGTGTGTGAGGGAATGTATGTAAGAAAGAAAGAGTGTGTGAGAGAAATTTTGGAAAAGAGACTGTAATGGCTCTTGTGTGAAAGAGAAAGAAAATATTAGAGCGAGTAAGAGAGACTTTGAGAGAAAAAAATAGAGAGAGAAAATTTTAGAGAAAGAGAAAATGTTAGAGGAAGTTTGAGACAAAGATTGAGACTAAGAGTACAATAAAAAGAGAGCTTGAGACTAGAGAGATAGTTTGATTGTGATAAAGTTCGAGAGAGAGAATTTGAGAGAGAAAGTATTTGAGGGAAAGAGTGATTTTGAGAGAAAGAGAGTGAGAAAGAATTTGAGACAGAGAAGGAGTTTTAGACAAAGAAGGTGATTGAGACAGAAAGGGTGTTTGAGAGAGAGGGAGAATGTGAGAGAGGGTGGTGGAAAGTTTGAGAGAAAGGAAGAATTTGATAGAAAGAGTTTGAGAGAAAAGAGTGTGTTTAAAGCGAGTTTAAAAACGAGTGTGATAAATATAATGTGTGAAAGAGTGTTTAATTGTGTGTGTGTGAGTTGAGAGAATGCATGAGAGAAGGAAAAAGTCTTGGTCAAAATGAGAGATTTGTGAGAAAGAGTGTGTGTGTGTGAGGGAGAAAGTGTCAGAGTTAGAGAATATGAAAATATAGAAGTGGTGCACCAAACATTACTTTGAAATAGTCCCCCTTCAAAATTTAGTAGCAACATGGAAACATAACTGAACTTATTGTATTTGTAAGAAAATGGAAAGATAGACGGAACACACAAAACATTACTTTGAAATATCATTCTCTCAAAATTATGTGGTAGTATGGAAACATAACTGAACTTACTGTATTTGTATTGTGTTACTATTTGATACATATAATATCAAAACCCATTATTTGAAAAACATTAACGCCAAAACCCATATTTATATAATTATAATTGGTATTTTTAAAGATATTTCAAGGTCATATAATTTTCGATCTTATAATACATATTAAACATATTTAAATATCATTGTATCGTGTACATATTTTTATAATTCATGCGCGAATCAAAACATATAACATATTTTTATGTAATTGACCTTTTAATTTATGAATTATGATCGACATTATTGATTAAAGTGCGAATTAAAGATAGCAACATTCCAATAATAAATAAATGCTTCCCCAGTCCATGCAATCTCAACTTAGATGTGTTCTGACCAACGACTAAAGTGAGATCCGCATCCAAAGAGAAATATTTTATTTGCAGATTGAAAGATGTAATGACTGTGTTCGAACCAACAATAAAGATTCAGTTACTATTTTTTTTAGCCAACGATATATATATTATTTAGAGATTTACAGCCATGCAGCCAATAATACAAATAACGGTTTCCATGGTAAAAACTATATGTTAAAATAGATTTTTCGTGGAAAAATACTATTTTCCCCGACATCCTGGATTCCTAACCGTTAAAATGAGTACTCGTTTGTCAAAATTTGTTCAGCCATTTCCTCGTAATTTTTATAACCGTTGGTACACCAAAATCAAACTGAGGTATGTTGAAAATCAAAATTAAATAATTTCATATATTGTTTTACGCAGTTAAATTGAGGGGATGTTACAAAACACGTAACCGATTCTAAAATCAAATGGGTCAGTCTTGAAGATACAGTACGACCCATAATGTTGATAATAGTACAAACAATTATTGCAAATAATGTCCATCGGGAAATTATATAATAACAAAATAAGAGCCTTTTGGGCAGCTTTAAAATGTTACCAAAGTGTCTGATTCACTCCAGTGAATACATACTTCAAAACGTTGGTACAAATATTAAATATATATCAGATATTTTAAATGACACGATAATTTGGCTAACAGACTTTAGTCAAACTCCGGCGGGCCTATTGAATCTCGACACAAAAATTGGAAACGTCAACAAGAACTCTACTTGTTAATAATAAAGACAATACAATACTTGAAGCAAAGCTTACCAAAAGATTTGAAAAATATATTTATGTCAATTCGTCTCAAAATATATTAATTTTATCGATCAGAGAAAGTTACGTTGCTTTAATCAATACTCAAAATGCAATCTACAAAAGAAACATTACCCTAAAAATGCAAATACAATTACTGGAAACCACAATTTCAAAACAATTTACATTTAACACGTCCAATACAAAATCATTTAATAATTGTGGTTATATAAAAAGTCTAAGTATCGTGACAGACCCTAGCGCCCAAGTGGCGACCGAAGATAAATAGTTTCATTTTAACATATATGTTCAAGTTAAAAAAAATATATTTGAGAATAGAAAAATTACTACTCCTAATCTGGCTAACACTAAAAGTTAAATTTAAATAGGAGTCCAAAATATAAACCACCATAGATTGTGTCCGTAGAATATAAAGCATGAATGTATATCCTGACATTGTCCAAGTCCAGGACAGCACTCTTCCTTGAAGCGTTTAAATCAAATAGTCATTTTAGTATACACAAACATCACTCTTTATTGGGTTTCGTTGCTAGATACGCAAGGTGGGAGAACAGAAAACTCCGTCGGCGACGTCAATTTGGCTTTCTAGAATCTTTCTATCATCACGTAGACCACTTGTTGTCAGAACTCCATCTGATTTCCAAACGATATTTCTTCAATCTCCTGATGTTTTGGATGTAATTCACGTCCCTCCCATAAGAGGGCAGGTAAGCAGTCTTCTTCTAGTCAAGTAAATTCCTGGCCGGCCCACTTTAGTATATTGTTGATCAAGTTGGTGGGGACGTCCGATGTTGGAACATCATAGCTCGCTCGGTCCATTCCCCCAACTAGGATCCCACGTGTGTTGGCCCGTCTTAGTGGTTGCTCTATCCAGAAGATACAATCGGTAAGTACATGAACAGTTTTATTTTGTATAGAGTTTATTTTTGTTTTATATTGTTCAGAATTGTTAATGATATAGAACTAAACTACGAGAATTACAATAGAGAAGTGTACTATTGTAGGAAGATAATTAGTCTCGATACTATTTGGAGTTGGTTGTATGAATCAAATAGAGAGTTACGCGTGAAGGTTAAAATGGGGTCGGTTCCTTTTGTAACTCAATGTTACACCGTAAACGGGTAAATTATATATAAGATAAGTATGCTTCTGAGCCCACGGATTTCCAGAGATTTGGTTTCAATAGTTTGAATTCCAATATTTTGTTTTCCTTTTGTGATTATTCAAGATATGTTTTAATTGTTTTAGTCTTATTCACAATTGGTGACTTGTTTCATTGCTTGTTTTGAGAAACACAATGAACGACAGTTACACTTTCTTTGGTTTCCTTTTTCTGCATATTTATAGAATATTGTATATCGCCCATGGACGTGCCTGACTTTGCAATTTTGGAGGACGACTTTATTTCCAACCCGGGGGTTTTGGGAGGGTGGTAGGGGGAGGACACACATATTATTACCAAATTTGAGGGGACACATATCGGAGGTATTATTATTGTCATTCTCTATAATCACTACTGATATAACATAAATGTAGACAAATCTAATATTATCTTTTAAATATTTTGTTCAACACACTCAGATGAACATTAATATAAATTCAAAATTTTCATCACACTTCAAATTGGTTTATGAATAGGCCTACATACAAGAGGATAATTCATTTTATATTTATTAGGGAACATTGACGTCACCAAACACGTTACTTCTTTCATTTACTACCTAATATATAAATTTGTTTATGTAATAGAATAAATTATGATCTCGTACAAAACATATTTTTGTGGTATTGTTACGATACTTTTCGAAACACTTCACGCATAAATAATAGGAAAGCTTACAAAAAAACACATAAGCATTTACTATTCACAGTGACTTTGGTAGCATACTTGACATAAATAAGAAGCTAGTAACGAGCGTGACACCGCACAGTCACATGTACTGAACAGAAGTAAGCTCGGCTAGGCCACGAGCCGACGTCACAGCAGCGCCGCGCTAGGGTAGAGCTGAATGAAGGTTGGTATAGGGAACGACCCTACCTTGTACTCTAGTAACCTCAGTGATCTCTATACTATACTGGATGGACATACACACATCCTTGCAACGAACCATATTGTGACGCTTAAGTTTGTCGTCTGCTTGTTTGCGAGGGTGAAAGCTCAGGCACCTCATGCTTCGTAATTTCACTGCCATGCTCACCATCTTAATTTGGTGTTCATGCATTCGCTGGGCGTTGTTGAGGAAGTTAAATTCTTTTTTATACCCTTCAAACAATCTATCTATTTCATATGAAACAGCTCTCCATGGCATGAGTTATTTTTGGAAGCTCAAAGAAAACTGGAGCAACTCATTTTGAGCTTAGAATGGTTAGTCCCTAAATTGTGGTTTTATTGGTTTAGTGTAGTGAGTAAGATAAAGAAAAATCCAAGCAATTTTAGTTGTATTTGACGAGGATACAAAAGACAGATCTGAAAGTGTTGGTACCCACGCTCAAAGGGAGCAACAATGCTTCATCTTTCCTCTCTGTGCAATGCATCTCATACTGAGCATAACATATTCCCTCTCACAGCAGCTTCAATCCCAGAAATTATTATTGGTGGCAGTGGGGTGCTTGATCAAAAGCACCAAAGAAGAGTTGGTCTGGATAAGAAGCGATGAGAAATATGAAGAATTATTGGAAAAGGCAAAGTCACTGGCCAACAACAGCAACATAGAATGGGTTGCGTCCAAAAGACAAAGGACTTCGACGTCACGTCTATCAGATAACATAGTCCTCACTTCGGTGGAACAAACTGAAAGTAACACACACACACACACATTTATATATATATAATAATATTCTACAATAATCACTAGGGTCTGAATTCTGATGACCTAATACAGCGGTTCCCAACCGGGGGTACGCGAGAGGCCGTTAGGGGGTACGTGAAAAGAAAACGGCCATGGCGGCCACCAGCTAAAAATAAGAATAAAAATTGAAAAAGAATTTTAAAAAGTAGGTAGAGGTTTTTACTAATATTGTCAGTTGCAATATTGGCCTGCATATTAATAAAATCTTCTATGAAAGAAGGGTTTGGTCCACTGGAAGGATCGGCCTTGCCTCCTCCCGCCCACGCCGCTGAGAAGGGTTAAGGGGTTGCGTCCACTGGAAGGATCGGCCCCTTGCTGCCCGCGCCCAACCCCTCCGCTCAGGATTGGCGCTTTCCTTCCTCGCGGTTCACCCTTCCTCGGTATTTTAGATTTGACAGTTGACGCGTGCCGGCTGTGCATAAAAACAAAGAATAAATTAGTGTTGTGTTTAAATTTTGCTGTGGGTGTTTGTATTGAGTCGTATGCGTGTTATTGTTACAATAATACGTCAATTTTTCTACCAACTACCTACTAATCACGCGATTTACGCTATGGATCAGTGGCTAAAAACTGGATCTGTGTGGAAGCGGAAGTTGACTGAAACACCAAATAAAGTACCGTGCACATCATTCGACACTGATTGGACCAACAATACGACACCACAATAGGTACAGGAACCGGTGCCAGACCATGTGAGTACACAAACTGCAGTTTCTTCCTATTCTTCTTCAGAGGGAATAATAGCCAAGAAAAGAAGGTACTTGGACAGCTACATTAACTACGGATTTTCATGTATAGGAGAAGAGGACTGCCCTAAGCCCCTTTGTGTTGTATGTGGAGAGATATTAAGCAACGGTTCGATTAAGCCTTCTTTGCTCACACGCCATTTACATACCAAACATCCCGAGCACAAAGATAAAGATGCCACGTTTTTTCAACGTTTGAAACTTCAAAGTTCTGTAAACTTTAAAACATATTTTGAATCCACCAAAAGTGATTCATTCAAAGCTACCGAGGCCTCCTACGAAATTAGCTATCGTATTGAGAGAAGAGGTAAAAACCACACCATTGGTGTAAATTTAATTTCGCCGTGCCTCAAAGATGCTGTCAGATGCATGCTTGGAGAGGAAAGTGCACATAAAATGAGTTTAATACCTCTCTCAAATAACACGGTGTCTCGAAGAATACGGGTCATGTCAGACGATGTTGAGAGCACAGTCATAAGTCACGTCAAATATTGTGATTTTTTTGTCTATTCAAGTCGACGAAAGTACCGACGTAGCGCAATATTTTGTGATACTTGTAATTGTTAAGTATTTGAAATACTTAGAATTCGAAGAGAATCTCCTTATTTGTCACCCATTGAAGGGCCGTACGACTGGTAAAGACGTATTTGAAGCAATTGATCACTATTTTGTTGAAAAAGTAATCCAATTGTCAAAATGCGTTGGGCTCACCACAGACGGAGGAAAATCAATGGAAGGTTGCTACTCAGGTCATACGTGCACGCGTGGCAGAAGTCACCCCAAAAATGAAATGGACGAACTTCTGTATTCACAGACAAAGCCTTGCGTCGAAACCTTTGCCTCCAGATTTGAAAAACGTTCTTGATGAAGGGGTCAAAGTTGTCAACTTTTTCAAGGCAAATCCTACTGACTCCAGGTTGTTTAAATTACTGTGTGAAGACATGGACATCATTCACAACACTTTGCTTTTGCACACCGAAGTTAGTGGTTGTCCCGGGGTAAAGTCCTGACGCGGCTGTTTGAACTTCGACACGAGGTAGACCTTTTTTTGGAAGAGCATCCTTTTAAAAATCTTGGATTCAGGACTCATGATTTTTAATGGTTACAAAGCCTTGCATACCTGAGTGACAATTTCCACTAGATTAATAAACTCAATCTTTCACTTAAAAAAAAAATTGTAACATTTTTCAAGTTGTCGACAAAATTAAATCCATGAAAAAAATTATAGATTTTTGGGCAAAGTGGATATCTAACCTTTTCAAAGAAAATTATTTTGAACCGGCTTCATTGTCGATTCCTGAAAAGGAGAAGTTGATAAGAGCTCGCACCAAATACCACTATGAAGAACCTCTTCAATGGTGGAATGGTGAACCTAGTCAGCTTTTGGACTCGTCGTGGTGACGAATACAGTGAACTTTCTAGAAAATCTATGATGTTTTTTTTTTTGCCTTTGCTAGCACGGAGCTTGTTGAACGGGTGTTTTCTTCGTATACTTATATAAACAAACAAATATAGAAGCAAATTAGAAGTAGCTCCGGATTGTAGAGATGATATCTATCCTCTTTTGAGCCTAATTTTTCAAAACTATGTAACTCAATACAGTCCCAAATATCACTTAATTTTTCATTCTTCCAATATTTGTGTTAATTTGCTTGCTTACTTCAAAAATAAAAAACTGTATAATGAAAAAAATAGACCATTTATTTTAATCAAACATATGCCTTTACTTAGAGAAATTTTCGGAATCTGTAATGGGTGAAAAAAAAATTGAGTGGGATGGCCGGAGGATTTGGGGTAAGGGGTACGCGGAAAGTAACTAAGCCAGCTGGGGGTACGCAGTCTGAAAAATGTTGGGAACCACTGAACTAATAGAATACCACCAACAATTCTAAAAAGATACTTCAAATTCCCAGTAAATAAAAACTTGACACAATGTATTAGTAAATTCAATTTAATATTCCTGCTCTTTTTTCTCTATTATAATCATTATTGGTACTACTCTTAAAATCAAATGTTTGAGCCATCGAGACCAATAGTTTTGTCCAAGCAATATTTATAGGTTGCAGCACTAAATGGGAATTTTAATTACTATTAATAAACTACCATTTTAGAATATACTTTACGAATCTTTGGCCAAGCTGAAAAAAAAGCCGAGTAAATTGATCTGTGCAATAAAGTTCTAATCAGAATTTTATTATCTTATTTATATTGACGTCGCTCTTTCTGAAGCACGTTTGATTGTCGTAATACGCCATTAGCTTCAGAAAATACCATAGTCAGACACTTTGAATTTTGTGAAATTTCATTAACGTTCTTCTTTATCCATTGAATTTTGGGTGTTTAAGTAAAACTGGAATTAGTAATAATTTTAACTGTTGAACTTCAAACAGCATGTTATTTTAAAATCCAGAAATAACAAAATGAGGCAATTGGCTCTTTGGATCACGGATGTGAAATTTGTTTTAAAGAAACTTTGATTCCTTTATTCTTTATTCAACACAAACAGGCGCACTTTGCCTTTGGTTATTAGTTAGGTGACCAATTTTTTTACAATGAAAAGTTCAGAATTTAAATATACATTCAGTCTTCTAATTTCTTCAAACAGATAATTGTCATCGATTTTAATATCGGGGCATTTCTTTCGATAAAAACTCAACACAATGTTCAATATCTGCCCAATTTACTCTCATTGGAGTCGAAAAAAACACCATTGAAAATGTTATTTCCTGTGATATTTGTTTCAGACCATTCTTCGACATATTGGAAACATGTTTGGTATAAATTCTGCACTTCTTTGGTAAACTTTTCTGTTATGCCTGAATTTTATTCCTCTAAGTTTGACAATTTTCTTTTTATTAAAGGAATAAATTCTTCTTCAAATCGTGATTTATATTGAGGGAAAAAATCGTTCAAAATATGACTAACTTCTGTAGCTGGAATATATGTTCACCTTTAATCTTTTGAATTGTTTTGTGGAAAATAGATGCCCGATTATGTACAAAATACATTAATATCTCCGATAATTCATAATTGAAAATTAATTCCAGAATTTTTGGACATTTGTCTAAACTTAAAAAATATGATCGGAAAGGCTCAAATAATTGTAAAACGCTCTTTAGCAGGTTTTAGAGCGAGCCATCTAACTTTTGAATATAGTAAAAGTGTTTTGTATTCAATATTTATGTCTTCATAAAATTGTTTTAAAGTAGCCACACGAACAGGAAAACGACTAAAATACAAATAAATTGTCGTTACTATTACTTCTACATCAATTGGCATGCCACATGTCACTGTGTTGATTGCATTTGACAAAATATATGCATTACAACATATTCCTAGTATTTTCTTTTGGAGTAAATCTTGTAATTTTACATAGACATTATTCTTTCCTTTGCATCTTCGCCCACCAAAAGTTGTGTTTGTATTAACAGTTGTTAGGGCAACAACTTTAGATTTAAAATTGTTTTCATTTATTACTCTGTATAGGTGGTTTGACAAAATTTCAGCAGTTTCGCCCTCAATGGATTCTAAATTAAAAATTGTTACTTGTATGCTCTTGGTAACATTATAATACCTTACTAGTATTGGATACAATTTGCTGCATTTTTCAAGTCTTCTGCAAGTATTTTATCACAGTAATTTTTAAATACTGACTTAATAATAGCCTCACATTTTGTCCCGGCACAATTTTGCATTGTGAAACTTTTTCAATAATTTAGTTGTACAATCCATACTACGTAAACTTTGATTGTGAATTATGATATGAAATGCAAATGTTCCTTCCATTACAGCTGTTTTTCATCTTCAGAATAATTAGAAGTTTTAAAAAAAATTGTTACTTTACTACTGGAAGCTGATGCATCTAATGATTGCTTATGTTTGTTGGTGTTCGAGTGTTTCATAGCTGCTCTGCCTTAAACTGCAATACAAAATTCTCCTCTGCAAATATTGCAGAAATCAATGGTGTCCCTCTTTTATATGAGGAATGGAAATTCCTTTTTCAATTGATCGTTGAAATGGCATTTCCTCTTTCTTGATTTTTCCAACCCTCAAATGAAATAAAAAATAAAATATAGAGCTACACGAACGATGCAAGCGCATTACGAATAATTAAAACTAAAACTTTAATAAAAAAAAGCGATAAAACTTTAATAAATCTATATTTAAATTATTTTACACTTGGGTTGAAAACAGGGTTGTATTAAATTGAATTAATGAATTAATAAAACGTGAATTGTACTTACCTGAGTATAATATTCACTGAAAAAGAAATAATTTCGTATTTCCGTTAGAAGTATAATATAGAGATAAAGTAAACAAAGTGAAGTGTGCAATGGTGTGAGACATGGGAAGTTCTCCTTTGCCCTGCACATGCGTTTCATAATCGGGTCTTTCCGAACTGTACCGTCACATGACGCGCAACAGTTTGGCGCTCTGAATACAGAGATTAACAGATAAGTTTTAAAGGATTTGGTTGATTTGACATCAGTAATAAAGAAAAGAAAAAGTGAGTGGATATTTAATCTTTTCATTAAATTATTCAATTAATATCTATCATAACTAATTTAAATATAAAGGAAAAGTTCAAGAAAGAATACCTGTTTCACGACTTCTGGCTATTTAGAATCAATCTGTGGCCACATTACACAATTAATGTTCAAATAAATTCTCTTTCAAACTCAGAGGCATACTAATTACTAATAGTTAATGTTTTTTTTTATGTTTCTTGAACAAACAATATTTTCTCTAAATGACCATCACTGATACTAGAAAAGTTTGTCTAACATTTTTTGAGCTAGGTGAATTGTTAATCTCAAGCACAGCTTCAAAAGGATACTCCAGAACATCTTCTTTTTCAGGCCATTTCCACTTATGGTCATTACACTAACTTGAACACTTCTATTTGTCACTTTAATAATTCTTCCACGAAAATGCTTGCCTTCATACATTACAGTACCTACCATTACAAAGTGATTTACTTGTAAGCCAACAGGATCACTAGCGTGGTTATGTTTTAAAGATCAAGTTCAATAACTTCATTTTCCCTTTATTTACATGATGTGGACTTGTATTTTTTGCAGGACTTTTGTGTCATATCCTCGGCTTTCTTTAGTTTCTTCTGTTCTTTTTTTTATTTTGTTATTTATAAAATCTCTTGTTTCATCCTGTTTTTTAACTGCTGCTATTTCCAACCATTTATTGGATGTAACGACAGATGGCATTACTTTTGTTTTTAGTTTGCTTTTGGTTGGCTTTGGCTGTGTGTAGAGCATGATATCTTTTGAGTACACATACTACAGTCAACTGGGCTAACTTAGTCCACTTTTTGAATGTTGTATTCTAGCATTATTTAAGGTACAATTATAATATTCTGAATTAATTTTTAAAAAAAAGTATTATTGTTATGCCCTGAGTTTGAACAACTTTTTCTTTCTCTCTCACATATCTCATTTAAAATAATTAAAAAGTGGTGGACCAAAGCTACCACTTTGTTCTGGGTAACTTTAGGCCACTTCATAAAAACCTACTAGAAAACACATTCAGACACCAAAGTTATAGACAGGGTAACTTGACCACTCATTTGATTATGCTACATCAGAAAATGCAAAAAACTGCTCCTGGATATGACATTTTAAACCCTTTTTAAACTTTTAAGCTCATGGTATAGCATAAAAATAAAAATTCCACATTTAAAAGAAATTTAATCATATTCAGGCATCAAACATAGTCTTTAAAACATTTAAAAAAAGTAATTTTTGCTTAACTTTAAGCTTAGAAAATATATATAACACTACTTTACAATATTCATAAGACATATGAGTAATAGTTAAAAATAAAAGGTATTTCATACAGACAACCTATTTGCTAAGCCTACAGTGACACTTTAGCCTTAAATACAAAGATTAACAAGGCCTAACACAGTTTGATATTTTTAGTAATCTTTTTAAATATTTGACCACATCTTTTTAAGAACATCATTTACATCAAATAGGCCTTGATGAGAAACTGAAACAATATTGGTAGCATCAATCAATTTAACCCTAGAACACTAGGGTCTTTTTTTTTTACCTCCTAATACTAGGATGGGTGAATTTTCATCCAAAATTTTATTTTATCTTAACAATATATTTTTTCCCTACCCATTGGTCTAAACTAGGGATGTTACTAGGATGGGATAACAAATTGTACAAGTGTTTAAGTTAAAAAAAACCTTTAAGACTTCCAAATTAAGGTACGTTTACCAGTGCCTGCCTGACACATTAAGGATTTTTAGGCAGTTAATTTCATACTAAAAATCAATGGTATGGAATATTTAAGTTTTAAATGTACAGTTAGATGAGAAATCTAAATCTTTAAAGATTACATGCAAAGAAAATACCCAAATAAATCGTACAGTTTAAAAAAAGTACATTTTAAAATAGTATGTGCATGTACCAATAGCTGACACCTGAATTCACAGGTGTTCTTAATGCCAACACTGAATTTATATTAAAACTTATTTCTTATATTCATTAATAAAGCAATTTATAGCCATAGCTATGATACAATACATTTATTTCTTTTTGTTATATGTGTATTACAAATGTCAACATTAAATTCATAAAGTGAATAATAATTTAATATCCAAATAAAACATAACAATAAACAAGGAGTCATGTTCCTACACTTTATATTCTGTTTTATTATCTTGTGTTTTAAAAGTCAAAAGTTCTATAAAATGAAAATTCAAGTGTGTTTATTTTTTTATGATAGAAGCTTCACGAAGACAAATTGGTATAATCACTTTGATTTCTATTTTATTTTTTAAAGTCATTTTTAATTTCTTTAACAAGACATATTCCTCTTGAATTAGTTACTGAAGGAGGTTCTATCTTTTCTAGCACACTGTTTCCGGTGTACCATGTCACATATTTTCTTTCTGGCCAACACCATCCTGAAGGCCCACTTCTTGACATCACAGACACTAAATATTCTTTACCTTTATCAGAACCAGTACAGATTTCTTCTATCTGCCCTGGGAAATATTGTCCCTCATAATCTATAATAACATAATCCTTTTCTCTAAAACTGTTCATTATTGTATTCGTCCACATCACTAAAGGTTTCACTAAGATTATCAGAGAGAAGAGAAATATCTGAATCAGATGAACTAGTGTCTGAATCAATTATTTTTGTTTTTATATTACTAGCCCTAGTAATATGTCGCTCTTTTTTGTCTACTTCTTACTGTTTGCTTACCAAACTTCAGAAGTGACAACTGATGGATTTTTTTCTTTTCTTTTATTATTTTCATCTTTTTGCTTTGGCCAAAATAATGCCCTTTCGAAAGAGGATGGTACATCTTTGTTAACAATTTTTTGTATGAACACTAGCAGTTCGAATGATCAATTCTTGAGGTCTTGTGCAAGGCCTAGGTTTTGAGGACTTGCAAGGTCTAGGTTTTGAGGACTTTTTTGCATTGGACTTGATTGAATAACCATAGATCCAATGATAAGTCCAGAAATACTCTGATTGTCAGTGATATCAACATTATCAATAGCATTCAAATAAATAAACATATCTATATCAAGGCTGGGAGTACTGTGGTTGATGACCGAGTTCTGCATTTTCCTCCAGACATAAAACAATGATGTACCAGACTCACAGACAAACCATTTGTCACTGTTAATTTGTTTCTTAAATTCATCCAGTGTGTTCTTTTGAATGAATTTCTCAAATAACTGGATATCGTTACGCGATATGTTGGTAGAAGTAGAAACACTGGGAGTAAAGGAAACAAGCGTGGTACTATAATTTCCACAGAATTTGCCAACAGATGACGGACCCCAAGGGTACAAGCCACTCTTGTGGAAACCATTTTGTAATATTTCAGCAGTGATTCTCTCTTGGATAGCAGCATTCAGTAAAGGGGAAAAGTGATATCTTTTTAGAATCTCTTGTTGATTTCTAACCCTCCAAGCGAGTACTTGTTCTTTCCACCCAACCTTTAGGCTACAAAAACAGCAACATCCATGGGCTGCAACAGATGTGTTACGTTTGGATATAATGCTACAAGAATGTCATTTTACAAACAAAATTTGCTCAAATGATATGACATGTGTGATGAATGACCATCAACAAAAAGTATGATGAGAAATTCAACCCTTTCCTTAGCCCAAGAAAAAAAATACATTTGTTACATAACAATAAAAAGGGTCACAATTCATCCAACCACTATCTTAACATCCTCTTCTCCAGTGTCTGGGAATACTTGCAGATATTTCTACTGGAACTCTCTTGTACCTTAAAATCACCATTGGGTGAGCAATTGAACCCGCTGCATTTCCATTCATTAGCACAGTGAGGCATTCTTTCTCATTATTATTTACTGTAGTGTAAATGGTTTTATCTCCCATTGGAGCCAAAACCTTACATCCTTCATGATTAAGGAAAAAAGCTTATTCATCAGCATTAAAAATTCTGTTGAAATATTTTAAAATGTCAGTACTTTTAATTTTATTAAGGTGATCATATACTTCATGAAACCATCTGGCCAATTGGGATGAAGTGACTGCAGCTCGGCTTTTATTTAGATTCTGAGGCACCCTTGTACTAATTTCAGGATGTCTTCTGAGAAATCCTTCATACCACATTCTACCGGGTTTTTCGTTTTCAATAATTGCTTTTCAGTTCTAAAGCTAGCTTACAAACACTGAAGAAAGTTGTCTTTGGAAACGGGAAAGCTTTCTTTAGCTGTTTGTAAGATCCATTGAACTAAAAGTTGTTCTTCCGCAGAAGAGAATATGTAGCATTAGGCTACAAGAATAGAAGAAATATGCTTTGCTTACCCCGTTTCACCACTCCCAGCGTCGGTGCACCACACGCCGAGATAAAACAATAACACGATTATGCATACCCGAGACAAAGTTTAGACTGATCTCTGCGGCAAATTTCAAGACGCACCCACCTGAGTTGTGAACTTGTGGCAAAGAGCTCGAGTCGCAAAGATATGATGCTCGTTGATGTTCTTGATCACTCCCGGAGCTCTGAGAATAGTGTAGAAGCAATTCTAGTCATGCATATTTTCTTCCCGAGTCCATATGTTTTCCCCCACCCAATATCCCGTTAGCCAATGTCTCTGGGTTAGTTTTTCATATATAGTGCCGACAGGGCAACTTGTCAACATACTTGGACTTGGTTATATTTGAGGAAGGAGAAGCTATGGCTTAGTATAGACAAAATATAAGATCAAAATTCTCTTTTGCTTCATAATATTATTTCTTTTTGTATAACTATGTTTTTTATTTGACTTTTCAAAATTCTCTTTCGGCTATGACGTAAATATTTTACATAAAAAGATCTGTTGTATAATCCATTAAATTAGATGTAATTTAATTGAGTGGAACTTATCGATTGTTAAGAGGATATCGATATGATAACTAGTATTGATGAGGATTGATTTAGTATTTGGAAAACTATCGATACTTTAAGTTTTCTAAATAATGTCAGTACTTATTTTTTTATCAAAGACGATAAGTTCCTTGTTTGGTTTTTAAAAATTATTTTGCAAACAAACGGAACTTATGATGAGGGCTAAACTTTGCATTATGCTCAAAGTCTTCTTTTGATAATAATGTCATTAAAAGTTTTAAATTATAATTATTGTGTGTGTTGAAAATGTTCTTGGGGTATGTTATGATTAGGAATTGTTTTAGCGTTAATTTGTATAACGGGTAGATAATTAAATAAGAGATTACAAAGAATATTTATGGGCTCATTCAATAAATTGTAGGTGATAATTCTGATAATTGACCTTTTTGAGAATGACGTAAATATGTTAGTTCTGTGAGGAAAGTTGTGGATTAATGTTATTGTTATTAGCAATGTTATGGTAATGCTGACACTTTATTTGAGTTGATGTTCTTTACTTCTGGCGTTGAAAATCAACAATTAATGTTTTCTAATATATTTCGAAGCTGTCAGAATAATTTAACTAACTTCTTTGTTGAACGCTTTATGTTCATTTCAAATATTTATATCAAATTAAATTCTATATTAGATAAATATCAACATAAAACCACTTCAAGCATTCCTTAATATTATGACTCGCCATACCCTTAGGTCCTTTTATTTATGTGTGCTATCTTTTCTTTTATTCTGGAGTACATTCTTTTCTACTTATGAGTTCTATGAGGATAACCATCTATAAATTAATTTCCACAACTGGTGTGAGTTGTGTGATCTGAGTTTTCGAATGTTTGAACTCAAATATTGAAAAACAGAACTCCGACCACTCACTCCTATTGCCCCCTTTTTCTGCCCCTGTTTATTGTTTTTTATATATATATATAATGTTTTTGTTAAGGAGGGTTCAAATATTGTATCAGGCCCATTTTTCAACATTCTGGGTACACAGATTTCCATTTGTATAATAAAGTTGTCCTTGATACACCAAACTTTGTAGAAGCTGTTTTTATTGGCATACCTCCTTTAATAGAATAGCCATAGCTGCCTCTGAATATTTAAGTATTTTACTTCCTGATGGAGACATTTCCTAAAAAAAAACACCATTTAAGTGTTGAACCTGAGAGAATAGGTGGACAAAAAAAAAAGGATATTGTCATAAAATAATACACTGTTATAAATGAGCTGTCAGCTACTAGTACAATGCTTGTTAACATGCACCAATACCTGACACTCCATGTCAGCTATTGGTTACAAACATATTAGACCTATGTGTATGGAAAAGAAGGGAGAATAGAAAGACTATTAACTATAATTTTGGTTCGATCCTCGGTCCCGGCAAAGATTTATCTGGTTACCAAACCCTTCCTTCACCTCTGGCAAGACCTCTTGTGAATGTGAGGAATGCCAGGTCTCCACCGTGGTTCGGATTCCACGTTAAACTGTAGGTCCTTCATTTCATCTATCAATCACCCTACCATTGCACATTAGCGTAAGTGCGTATAACCCGAACGGGTAGTAAGACGCGGTGCTAATAATAATAATAATAATAATAATAATAAACTATAATTTCTGACAAGACGTGTATTAATCACAACTTGTAAATGTGAGGAATGCCAGGCATCCACCGTGGTTCGGATCCCACGTTAAACTGTAATTCCTTCATTTCATCTTACAATCACCCTACCATCACACATTAGCTTAAGTGCGTATAACCCGAACGGGTAGTAAGACGCGGTGCTAATAATAATAACTATAATTTCTAATATTGAATGTATTTGTTATACAATGCACCTATAGCTGACATGCGTGTCAAGTACAAGTACACATTGATACTTAGTGTACCTATAGTTGACATCCTTACCAAAATTAAAATAATTTAGGTTATATTTATATTTCTGTCTAAACAATGATAACTTATCATTAAATTAATTAGTAACATGAACTGATAATGTTTATATTACAAGTTGACTTAAATAAAGCTTAAGAAACAACACTTACCTTCTCGTGCTTTCTTCTAAGAATCAAGGATCAAAGGTAACAATACCATTGCACATTCACATTTACTTTTTCGAGAGATCTTGAATTTTCACATTGTTGCCAAACTGACCAGTCTTGTTTCCAAAGAAAAGAAAGTAAAAATAAGACCATGCAAAGAGAAATAATGCAACTAAATTACACTTACACATCTGGATAAGATTTATTTTGATGTTTTTTTTGCCAAATATTTGACAAAAAATTATGTTTTTCCTATACCATTAAAACAATATGTATTATTTTCAAAATTTATTCTTTAGAGTCTTTGAATTAAGTTTTTAAAATGAAACAACTATTTTAATTTTAATGATAATAAACTAAAAAAAAAAGTTTGTGGGTGCCTTTCGCAGTTCCATATCACTATAATTTCATTTGCATCTTTTCCAAACAGTTTCTCTGTGTTCTCCACAGGCAAATGACTGACACTTAGCACATTTAACCACATACTTCTTGTCCTGTTTTGAAGGACACAAAAGACGCCATCCTTGCCTATATGTACTGGCTTGAGCAGCAAGTACCAGCTCATCTGCTGGAATTCCAATGACATCTTTTACCTACATCACATTATTAAAATATGTTCGTTACCAAACTGAAGTAATTGGAAAGCTGCACGTGATTTACCTAATTGTAAACAGTTTTTATAGACTTGTAGTGATATGCTAAATTATAAGTCCTTAAGATTGTTATATACAACAAAAGAGAATTAAACTTACCATGAGTATATCCTGGATTTTTAAGCGATGAGTGAAAAACACGTTTCTAATTTCCATGCATGGCTTTGCTAGTTGCAGTCCCAGGTTGTACACAAACTGCTGAGGTTTTGTGTTCTGAAGTCCACGAGCGGTTTTGTTAAACCCAAGTATAACAAAAGAATTAATCCCTGCAGCATTGAGCATACCATAAAAAAATTGACAAAGGCCATTGCTTTGTTTTTCTGCTATAAGAATACGTTTTATAAATTTTGTCAAACACATCAACTCCTCCTTTGGTCCGGTTGTAATATTCAATCATATGTGGCTTCTTTGAATTGACAGACACTGACATTGAATCATGTATATAAGATGCTACTAATACCACTTTAACTTTCTTAGCACAATAGGATACCAGTTTTTGTTGATTATGTGTATCAAACGAATATTCATGTGTCTATGTCAAAATGTTTTGTCAATAATAATTCTTGAGGCACCTCTGCTCTGCTTTATTCTTCCTGACTGTCCGTTGTTGATTATGTATATCAAATGAAAATTGATGTCACAATGTTTTGTCAATAACTCTTGAGGCACCCCCCCTGCGGGACGGGGTTAGAAAAGACCCGCAGTAACCCCTGCTTGTCGTAAGAGGCGACTAAAAAGGGGGGGAGGCTTCTGTGCAGGACGTACCTCGTGCAGGACAAACCTATCCTATATCTTTCCTTTCACATCCTTTTCTTCTTCCT
>CABFOW010007562.1:0-23144 GCA_902141385.1 Timema californicum | reverse complement strand
TACCATCACACATTAGCGTAAGTGCGTATAACCCGAACGGGTAGTAAGACGCGGTGCTAATAATAATAATAATAATAATTTAACGAGTATATTTAGCCCGGACAGTTACTAAGATGCCGTCAGAAAAAAAAACACTAACACTGTACTAAAATAAGATATTTTGTAAACTTGGTTCGTGTTTCTAAATTTAAAAAAATATATATAGTTTTATACCTAAAGGTTTATTGCTCAATAATCTTCACATTTTTATTTTTATCGACCAGCTAGAAGTAAACTGCCCCTGTAATGTTGCTTTCCAGCCAACCAAACAAATATCTCAAATGTACAGGCATGCCGGGTAATGAACCAGTGTCCTCTCTCGCGGGACTCAGGACTCCAGGCTGAGTGGCCCTCCTTCGAGACTTCACTTCGTTTGTTCCACGAGTCCTGGGTTCATTAGAGACCCTCCTGTTGCTCTTGAGCTACTCCTTGTTTTATGTTACCCGCAAGCCCTCGTTAGGGGTGGACAAAGAGAAAGCCTAGCAGAGGTGTTATATAGAATGATCAACCCCATTAGTAGGTGCAGGGGTAGACTAACATGTCTTGAAGGGTTGGTCTAACTACCCCAGAGCTGGCTAACTAGCCTACTTACCACCCCCTTGTCCCTCCATTGTTCTCCATTGTTCTCCAGGGGTGTACAGACTGGGACGACCACCAGTAGGATGTATCCACAGCCACACTATGTAGTTATTGTTGTTCAAACTAAACTTTACAACTTATAAATACAATAACTCATTCACGAACTTTAACACAATGTGGAACAATCAAATATTAGCAATATTGTTTACAAATATAGTAATATATGTTAGCTATTGTTTTATGGTCGATGGGAACATATTTTAATTACAATTACAATTTAAACGTGTTTTCCAGCGAGTGTGGTTGGTTTCAAAATATAAAGATGAGACGAATTGTGGGGAGTTTAATTAAAACTCGCCCTACTTCTCCTATGTCCTAGAGCTAGTGTTACATAGAGACACTTTGTACCAAAACTAACCTAATATTATATTTATTGTGTGAAGTAATAAGATGAAACAATAACTCTCGTCTTGTTACTACCAGCCACCAGCAACATGCTAAATTACAACCACGTGAAGTTATATTGTAATTACATACTATTTCGTTGGTAATGGTATGTCCACGAGGAAAACATGTTACTGGCAAGACCGTGAGGAGGACATGTTGCTGGCAAGACCGTGAGGAGGACATGTTGCTGGCAAGACCGTGAGGAGGACATGTTACTGGCAAGACCGTGAGGAGGACATGTTACTGGCAAGACCGTGAGGAGGACATGTTACTGGCAAGACCGTGAGGAGGACATGTTACTGGCAAGACCGTGAGGAGGACATGTTACTGGCAAGACCGTGAGGAGGACATGTTACTGGCAAGACCGTGAGGAGGACATGTTACTGGCAAGACCGTGAGGAGGACATGTTACTGGCAAGACCGTGAGGAGGACATGTTACTGGCAAGACCGTGAGGAGGACATGTTACTGGCAAGACCGTGAGGAGGACATGTTACTGGCAAGACCGTGAGGAGGACATGTTGCTGGCAAGACCATGAGGAGGACATGTTACTGGCAATACCGTGAGGAGGACATGTTGCTGACAAGACCGTGAAGAGAACATGTTGCTGGCAAGACCGTGAGGAGGACATGTTGCTGGCAAGACCGCGAGGAGGACATGTTGCTGACAAGACCGCGAGGAGAACATGTTGCTGACAATATCGTGAGGATGACATGTTGCTGACAAGACCGTGAGGAGGACATGTTGCTGACAAGACCGTGAGAAGGACATGTTGCTGGCAAGACCGCGAGGAGAATATGTTGCTGACAATACCGTGAGAAGGACATGTTGCTGTTAAGACCGTGAGGAGGACATGTTGCTGACAAGACCGCGAGGAGAACATGTTGCTGGCAATACCGTGATGAGAACATGTTGCTGGCAATACCGTGAGGAGGACATGTTGCTGACAATACCACGAGGAGGACATGTTGCTGACAAGACCGTGAGGAGGACATGTTGCTGACAAGACCGCGAGGAGAACATGTTGCTGACAAGACCGCGAGGAGAACATGTTGCTGACAATACCGCGAGGATGACATGTTGCTGACAAGACCGTGAGGAGGACATGTTGCTGACAAGACCACGAGGAGAACATGTTGCTGACAATACCGCGAGTAGGACATGTTGCTGACAATACCGTGAGGAGGACATGTTGCTGACAAGACCGCGAGGAGAACATGTTGCTGGCAATACCGTGAGGAGGACATGTTGCTGACAAGACCGCGAGGAGAACATGTTGCTGACAATACCGCGAGGAGGACATGTTGCTGACAATACCGTGAGGAGGACATGTTGCTGGCAATACCGTGAGGAGAACATGTTGCTGGCAATACCGTGAGAAGGACATGTTGCTGGCAATACCGTGAGGAGGACATGTTGCTGGCAATACCGTGAGGAGGACATGTTGCTGACAAGACCGTGATGAGGACATGTTGCTGACAAGACCGTGAGGAGGACATGTTACTGACAAGTTTACAATCAGAGTTCAGAACATTTATATTTTTAGGTTTTATTTAAACATTATAGGCTACATTCTTTAATTTAAACAGGAAGAAGTGCTTAAACACAGTTTCACAAATAAAACAAGTAGTTCAACATTTGCTTTTTGCTTTATCTTGAATTATTGGAGATAGAAGTATTGTGCTCGTAAAAAAATACCAACTCGAGATTTTGATAAATGTATGTTTCGTGACTCCGTAAAACCGTGAGAGTGTTTTTCACGATAACTTCTGTCTGTATCTGTCTGTCTGTATCTCTGTCTGTCTGTCTGTATCTCTGTCTGTCTGTATCTCTGTCTGTATCTATGTATGTCTGTATCTATGTCTGTCTGTATCTCTATCTGTCTGTATCTCTGTCTGTATCTATGTCTGTCTGTATCTCTGTCTGTATCTCTATCTGTCTGTATCTCTGTCTGTATCTCTGTCTGTATCTCTGTCTGTATCTATGTATGTCTGTATCTCTATCTGTCTGTATCTCTGGCTAGAGCCGAAACCACTTTACCGATAGGTATACATCTTTGTATCTGGGATTTAGTCCCCTCGAGGATTTTTCGGAATTAACTATCAACCCCTAAAATTAATAAATGTTTACTGAAGGTCAAAAAGGGAACACATTCATTTTCTCAAAATCCACTCTAGGGATTTCGATTACATTTTTTATCCAGGCACTGTTTAAAATTACAAACAAAATTGCTATTTTCATTTTCCCATGATAATAATTTTGAGGGAACTTTACACCAATTGATCTCTACAATTTTTATCATTTCCCCGCAACTATTTGAGATTTGAAATAACTAATTATTGTAAGGCTGTAGGAATATATATATTTATATATATTTTAAATATATTCTTTGTAAAACCGATAGTTTCTGAGCTATAAGCCAACATTTATTGGTTCATGGAGCAGTTTGAAACAAACATTGGAACTATAGTTATATGTTCGCTCTTTGGTGTGCAGAAATGTTGCTATTTTC
The DNA here is from genome assembly GCA_902141385.1 of Timema californicum. Classification (NCBI taxonomy): domain Eukaryota; kingdom Metazoa; phylum Arthropoda; class Insecta; order Phasmatodea; family Timematidae; genus Timema; species Timema californicum. The sequence goes on along the minus strand of CABFOW010007562.1, from coordinate 19,567 downwards.
TCGATGTTTCTGTAACCTCGAGAGTTTCTCCAGTAGAAACCTAGAGGTTAACTTTCTTAACACGGTGATGTCAACAGTTGTTGAATATCTGTCATGAACATAGTGGCATTAGATGAGGAACTTTCTAAATGAAAAGGAAAAGTTGTCAACAAAATCTACAACACCCCTCGACAGATATTCAACAAATGTTGAGGTCACCACGTGAGGAGATTTAATTTCTATATTTGTACTGGAGAAATATTTTATTTATTGATAAAACCTGTAAAAACCCTGTCTTTTTCTCGCACCCCCTTCCATACCAACCTAAATACCTAAATAAAAAGGATGAACAGCCAATAACTTAAACAAATCCTAACTGTGCCAAAAAATGAATAAATTTAATAATGGGATCTTAATGATTTATATAAATTAAGCTCCTTCTTCTACCAGCTTTCAGACTTGAGAGCTTTCCTCCCGACATGGAGACTGGGATCTGTTCTGGAGGTTCTCTTTTTTTCTAAAATGATAATTATTTATTTTAAATTGTAATGAGTTTAAGAAAACAATACTATAACGGTACAACTGGTCTCATTTCCCCTGTTCTCTAAAGAATACTGCAGGGATGACAGGGATATAACGTCTGGATAGAGCTGTGCTCACTGTATTAGGACTCGCACAAATAACCTTTGACTAAATCATTTCACTATACTATTATTATTATTGTTCGATAATATATATCACAAGTGACAGCTGTGTGTCACGTGACTTGACGTATGACTAACACTGTCACTAGAGCATACGATTCCAACACAAACACAACTTGTGAATGAAAGTTGGTCAACAGACTGCGGTACGATAACGCGGAGTATTAATAATAACTGGTCTCGTATCGCTTTGCAATCAAAACTAACCGGTACTACATTCACTGTAAGCTCGGTCAGAGACACGAACCATTGCCCTGGCCAGTTAGCACAGGGTGTTCCCGACTCAGTACATCTTAGGAGAGGGGACCAGGGGGTGGGGGGTCCCGACTAGCGTCTGGTGGGTGCGTGTTCGATACAACACTCTCTGCATTGCAGAGAAACACTTCACCTGTGTGGAGATAACTATTATTAGCTTAGTGATACTATATTATCACTCACAAGTGTTAATAACACTTCCTTGAGGAGTGTATTATAGCTGGATTTTCCTTAACTTAAACTATTATTATTATTATTACTATCATAATCATCATTATTATTATTATTAGCACCACGTCTTACTACCCGTTCGGGTTATACGCACTTACGCTAATGTGTAATGGTAGGGTGATTGTGAGATGAAATGGAGGACCTACAGTTTAACGTGGAATCCGAACCACGGTGGAGGCCTGGCATTCCCCACATTCACAAGATGTCTTGTCAGAGGTGAAGGAAGGGTAATTTCTTAGTTTATTCAGCAGTCTTCAGTTTGGAATTACTATAGGCCTATGTTATTTATCTGGCAATACATTTTTATGCTTTAAGCAACAATGAAAATTATATTAATGTAAGCTAGGTAGGCCTAGTTTAATTGTCAGCTTCCCAAATATTTTAAAGTTCATAAAACTGTGATAGGATTGACACCCCCCCGCCCCCTTAAATGCAATGTACTACCACCACCACCACCAATCCAATAAACAATACTGCCGAACTGATGAATTTGAGTGTGCTTTTTCTTAAATGTTTTCCCACTCTCTCTACACGCAAATGGTGTACATGGGTATACTGCCTATTTATTTGTATAAAATAGGTGGGAGGGATGAGACTGGCTAAAGTTACTTCCTGCTTTGATACACACCAACTCCCAGGACAAAATATAAGTGTATTTAAGATATTTCTAATATCGCTAACCCCTGATCGCAAGGAACTTGAGAACTGGCAACCCTGTCTTAAACTACTATTAACGTTCCCTCCAATGCGTATCAAGGTATACCAAAGGTGACCGACCACCCATCCCGTATTTAATTTTACTTTGAGAGTTTCAACCCCAACGCGTATGTGTTCCGTAAATGTCCCATATTTTAGAAATTGCATGGTGTGAAACATAGGTATTTTACAATATTAATTATTATTTTTAGCACCTCGTCTTACTACCCGTTCGGGTTATACGCACTTACGCTAATGTGTAATGGTAGGGTGATTGTGAGATGAAATGGAGGACCTACAGTTTAACGTGGAATCCGAACCACGGTGGAGGCCTGGCATTCCCCACATTCACAAGATGTCTTGTCAGAGGTGAAGGAAGGGTTTGGTAATCAGATAAATCTGTGCCGGGACCGAGGATTGAACCCCGGCCGCCGGCATTGAAGTCTGACACCTTACCCCTAGACCGCCAGGTCACCCATCAAACTAATAACACACATTAATAACACTCTTATGCTTATTGGTGCGTTGTTGTGGCAGCGATAAATATTATAATATTTGAAATAATAATCTATAAATTATTATATTCACATGTGTATATTATCATAACTGGCCACCGAAATTAATAAATGTGTTTTCATAACTTGGGGCCGTGACAAATATTAGTTTAAAAACGAAACCTTTTTATTTTGTAACCAGACGCGCATGAACACAACCGAATACCACTTGCATGACGTCATCAACACCCCTCGTCTTGTCCGGTTCATAATGTTAACTTGTGAAGAGAACGCAGCCTTTTAGAAGCTCTCGTTTGGTAAAAGTTATAAATGAGCCACAGGAACTTCTTCCACTAAAATGGAACATACAAACAGTTATTTTCTTAAGCTCAAGTTCCAAAAATGTAAAAAGTGTTAAAAGAAAAACGTAGTCTTGTCAAAACCAAATTGTTGTTCAAGTTTTGACTGACAGCAACTAAACATGTGGTCTCACAGATCAAGTGGTTCGGTGAGTGGATACGATCGACTGAACAGAGGATACCAGATGTGGTATTCAAGAAATGTTGATCAATAAATTAACAAAACTAATTTGATTTCTATTTTAGATTTACAAACTTTCTCCTTCATTAATGACGTGTTGAAGTTTGCGTTCCATTAATTAAAACTCGCCGGAAGACAAGAAATGTGATTTTTTTTGTGGTATCATCTCTGTCTTGTTTTAAAACACACAGCAGAGAAGTAATAGCTCACTAGTTTCACTACTAATGAGATAGTTGTATCATCTCTGTCTTGTTTTAGAACACACAGCAGAGAAGTAATAGCTCACTAGTTTCAATATTATTGAGATATTTCTATACTAAAAATAGATGTCTCAATAAAACAACAAATTAGTGCAAGCCTTACTTTAAATCATGATGGGATTACAAGCAAACTAGCATTCCCGTAACGTAAAGGGAAATAGTATGCCCAGGTCTCACGTAACGTAAAGGAACATAGTATTCCCAGGTCTCACGTAACGTAAAGGAACATAGTATGCCCAGGTATCACGTAACGTAAAGGAACATAGTATTCCCAGGTCTCACGTAACGTAAAGGGAAATAGTATGCCCAGGTCTCACGTAACGTAAAGGAACATAGTATGCCCAGGTATCACGTAACGTAAAGGAACATAGTATGCCCAGGTATCACGTAACGTAAAGGAACATAGTATTCCCAGGTCTCACGTAACTTAAAGGAACATAGTATGCCCAGGTATCACGTTAACGTAAAGGAACATAGTATTCCCAGGTCTCACGTAACGTAAAGGAACATAGTATTCCCAGGTCTCACGTAACGTAAAGGAAAATAGTATTCCCAGGTCTCACGTAACTTAAAGGAACATAGTATTCCCAGGTCTCACGTAACGTAAAGAAAAATAGTATTCCCAGGTCTCACGTAACGTAATGAAAAATAGTATTCCCAGGTCTCACGTAACGTAAAGGAACATAGTATTCCCAGGTCTCACGTAACTTAAAGGAACATAGTATTCCCAGGTCTCACGTAACGTAAAGAACATAGTATTCCCAGGTCTCACGTAACGTAAAGGAACATAGTATTCCCAGGTCTCACGTAACGTAAAGGAACATAGTATTCGCAGGTTTCACGTAACGTAAAGAAACATAGTATTCGCAGGTCTCACGTAACGTAAAGGAACATAGTATTCCCAGGTCTCACGTAACGTAAATGAACATAGTATTCACAGGTCTCACGTAACGTAAAGGAACATAGTATTCCCAGGTCTCACGTAACGTAAAGGAACATAGTATTCGCAGGTCTCACGTAACGTAAAGGAACATAGTATTCGCAGGTCTCACGCAACGTAAAGGAACATAGTATTCCCAGGTCTCACGTAACGTAAAGGAACATATAAGCTCCAAATGAGAGTTTTAAACTGAAACATCTGAGTTCTAATCTGAGTATTCAAAATCTACTTTATAAACCTAAGGGCACATCATCCCATGACTTACAAACTATCTTAACCTAGGACAGCATAGCGACCCTAGACACTCTTAACCTAGGACAGCATAGCGACCCTAGACACTCTTAACCCATGGCAGCACCACCGGTTTTAGTCACAAGACCCGGGTTTGATTCCAGCTTGTTCTACTAGTACTATTCATAATCCTCATCCTGTTATAGGATAGAACGTTTAGGTCCGTAAGGAGTACTGGACCTATGCATGTCTATCATCCTACTCCCCTAAGACTAGATAGCCAAGACCGCGTGGTTACTATCTACCCACACTTCTGGTCACGCGGACAAAGGCACCACTCTATAATTATCTTGTTTGCCGGCGACGAGTTCGATTCCTCATTTATTTTTAAAGGGTTTCGCACTCTTTCTAGTAGCAAATGTCGGCAAATTTATCCTAAATTTCACCTTCTCATCCCTACCAATGTATTGTAGATACGCGGATATCTCGAACGGGTAGTAAGACGGGGAGAAAAATACCTCTTTCTTTGTATACTACTCAGCGTCTTACTACCCGTCCGGAACATCCACATATCGACACTACAATGGTAGGGATGAGAAGGTGGGAATTTAGAGGAAATGCATTCACGTGAAGGGAGAAAAAGAAACCATTTAATAAAAACAAACCCTCAATACACCTGGCTGGGATCCGAACACTGACCTTGCCATCACGAGCCTGCCAATGAGCCTGCATGCACACCAATGTTGGTACCTACTACTAAATATATAATTATAAACAACAAATATCGGTTCAATGATTTCAAATCAGTTCAGTTGTCAAGTTATAACGGGTCAAACCTGCTGCCTCGTTATGCTCCATTATTAGGATGGAGTAATAATATTTTGAATATTTAATTCTCTACACCTCATATGAATGTCTAGTTAAACTAATCTTCAGCCCCACACATCAATTACTCCGTCCTTACAATGGGACATAAGAAACACGAAGCAGCAGGTTTGACCCGTATAACTTGACAACTGAACTGATTTGAAATCATTCAACCGATATTTGTTGTTTATAATTATATACTTGGTAAAATCGTGTAATAGCATTTTGAGGGCCAAAATACCTTGAATAATGTATAAAACTGTTTGTAATAAGGTCCATCTACTGGGAACATCCTCTGGGAACATCCTCTGGGAACATACTCTGAGAACATCCTCTGGGAACATCCTCTGAGAACATCCTCTGGGAACATCCTCTGAGAGCATCCTCTGAGAACATAATATTGAATCAATCCATGAAACTCTCGTCCCCAGTTCCCTGTCATCTGCACCAGTTGACAGTCCTCCTCTCACTCGAATTATTTGTGTTCCAAATTAAAGGAGGGGAGGGGGAGGTTTTTACCTTTCTCTCTTGTTAACTGTCCCCCTCTCTCTCACGTCCGTAGCAACGCGACTATTTTCAGACATTCATTCCCAACATGTTATTCCGCAGCCTTATTTCAATGAACCTGTAGGAACTCTCCGACGCAAGTTAAGGAGGTCGATAAAAAATACAGCCTTAGCAAGTAAATCTGAAACAACCTAAAATACTGCCTTTTATGGGATACAGTCACGAACAAAATACAGCCTTAGCAAGTAAATCTGAAACAACGTAAAATACTGCCTTTTATGGGATACAGTCACGAACAAAATACAGCCTTAGCAAGTAAATCTGAAACAACGTAAAATACTGCCTTTTATGGGATACAGTCACGAACAAAATACAGCCTTAGCAAGTAAATCTGAAACAACGTAAAACACTGCCTTTTATGGAATACAGTCACGAACAAAATACAGCCTTAGCAAGTAAATCTGAAACAACTTAAATACTGCCTTTTATTGGGTACAGTCACGAACAAAATTCATTTTAGGGTCAGCTTCAATCTATACCTTTATCTGTAGGTTGTTAATAAAAACATTCACCCGCTTCTGTGGTCAAACGGTCCAAGGCGCACTCTCACAATATACTGAATTATCGATGATGGGGAGATCATGGTTCGAACACCGGTCGGGTGTTATGGATTTTACTAAATTACTTTTCACTCTCCTTCCACACAAATGCAGGTACACTTCCTTTAAATTAAACCTTCCCCCGCCCCTAGCTCACTTACTTAATTAGTATAGTCGTGTAGGCCGAGTGGGTGGTCAGACGCTGTTCTAAAACACATGCTTTTTATATAGCCCTGGACCGCCTTAGATGACCTTGGAACTCTGTTTTAACATCCATTAACGTCAATTATATAAATATTAAGGAATGCCTTAAAAAATTAATATATTGTTATGTGAAAACTCTCAGAGTTAAAATACTTTTACCAATAACACTTAATTAAAATATGTTTTTAAGAAACTGATGTCGAAACAAATTTTCGTTTTCTGAAATAGTGGGAAATAGTGGCTTCACCTTTGAATGTTTGCGAAATTTGGATTTCTCCTCCTCATCCTCCATGTTTATAAGGTTTCGAGGTGACCTGGCGGTCTAGGGCTAAGGTGTCAGACTTCTATGTTGGGGGCCCGGGGTTCAACCCTCGGTCCCGGCACAGATTTATCTGATTACCAAACCCTTCCTTCACCTCTGACAAAGACATCTTGTGAATGTGAGGAATGCCAGGCCTCCACCGTGGTTCGGATCCCACGTTAAACTGTAGGTCCTCCATTTCATCTCACAATCACCCTACCATTACACATTAGCGTAAGTATGTATAACCCGAACGGGTAGTAAGACGCGGTGCTAATAATAATAATAATAATAATATAAGGTTTCATTAAAACAGAACTATGTTTTGTGGAACTTTGGGGAATATTAGTAGAAGGGAAGGGGGCGGGGATGGAGGGTTGAAATGGGGTGAAATTTTCGACTTCCAATATAAAATGGTTGTAATTTAATTGCAGCGGTACCCATCTTCAGGTCAACACACGTCTATTGAATTCCTAATTTTAAATGTACACTCATAAAATAAGCCGATATTGGGTTTGACCAGAATAAACACCTTCGTATTAAAAAAAACAGGTACTATGGGAAAAAAAAAGTTTGTATTAAATTTGATTGGAAATACATATTCGAGTCTGGCTTCACGATTTCGTCCTGAAATGTTCAAAAATTACGCTCAATCGAGGGACTTTATTGATAGCGAACTTTATTTGTTTCAGTATATTATTGTATATAAATCACAAATTAAATTTGTATTTGGCTAGAGAGGGATAATCTAGCACGATGCTTACTAATGTTTATAAAGTAATAGATTCTACGATTTCATGACTGAATAATTCAGTCTTTTGTTTTACAAAACAAAAATAAATAATAGATATATAAAATAAATATTTTGAAACAGTCGTACAAACTTTCTCATATGGTGTATTCAAGTTTGAAAGNCAGTAAAATGTTGTTTATAAACTACCCTTAAATTATATAGATTTGTAAAAATAAAAATAAATTATTATTTAGCAAAAAAAAAACTAATCGAGATATGTATAACATTGTCTAAGATTTGTCCTAAGTAAACTTTCCTTAAATTGAGGGTTAGGGTCGATATCCCAAAAACATCACGAGGTACAACCCAATAACACCCAGATATCAAGTTTGCCATCATGTCGTTTTGGGTCTGTGGCCGGGGATAGACAGACAGACTGACAGACAGACAGACGGACAGATAGACAGGCAGACAAACCGGATGGTAAAATTCACTATTTTGGGTTCGGACACAAATAAAGCGTAAAGGCACATCATAATATCGAGATAAAAAATGTTGACGGCTACAATACTTTCTAATTTCAAGATAAAATAAAAAGGAACAACTACTCCAAATTTCCGTTCGGACGAAACAAGAAGGAGACCTAAAATTCCTTAATATTTAGATTTAAGTCCCTTCCTGTTAAATCGTATTCGTGAACAAACGAGCACAATTAAAACAACTTTGACGATCGCTAACGTTTCAGTGAAATTAATTGACATTTCCAAGTGATATCAAGAGGGTGTGGCGTTATTTGAGCAAGAGGTAGCTTTGTGTCAACCACTCCTTCGTTTGTTTTATGTTATAATGGCTGGTACTCACCCTCTATAGACGTAACAACCCTCTACAGAAGTAATAACCCTCGACAGACGTGATAACCCTCTACAGACGTAACAACGCTCTACAGACGTAACAACTCTCTACAGACGTAACAACCCTCTACAGACGTAACAACCCTCTACAGACGTAACAACCCTCTACAGACGTAACAACCCTCTACAGACGTAACAACCCTCTACAGACGTAACAACCCTCTACAGACGTAACAACCCTCTACAGACGTTACAACCCTCTACAGACGTAACAACCCTCTACAGACGTTACAACCCTATACAGACGTAACAACCCTCTACAGACGTAACAGCCCTCTACAGACGTAACAACCCTCTACAGACGTAATAACCTCTACAGACGTAATAACCCTCTACAGACGTAACAGCCCTCTACAGACGTAATAACCCTCTACAGACGTAATAACCTCTACAGACGTAATAACCCTCTACAGACGTAACAACCCTCTACAGACGTAATAACCCTCTACAGACGTAATAACCTCTACAGACGTAATAACCCTCTACAGAAGTACGATCTAGCATGTGGGAACTAAACTGGATATGTGTCCTTTTTACAGTTAACTGGTCCGAGAGTTTCAGGATTTATTAATTTGATTGACACGTTGTGTTTTGAGCTCCGAGCGATAGCAATATTATCAACAACAGGGATTGTTGTCTATCAGTGTGCTATACTCACAGAATACAATAACCTACACCCGCCTCGGTGGCCAATCCTTCTTCGTCCTGAGCGCATTAGTGGGACTAGGGCTCTAACGGGTAGTAAGACATGGTGCTATAGAGCTACTATGGATACGCTCATAGCGATGTACTTTTGGTTCAAAGGAACTGCACCCACATCCAAACGTGAAGGAAGTTACGGGTAGATCCCCCCCTTGCACGTCTTGCGAGGTCGGTCAGGAACGCTGACCGTGCGCCCAAACATCTTCCTTCCAGCTGCTTACATTAAACTGACACGTTTAACGACTCTCCGTTATCCCCTGAACGAAATCATCCGCCGTTAAACTTCTTCAAGCTCGCGGTCGTAAAGCATCAGCCGTTAAAAACACGCGGCGGGATATTTCTTGTCCGTGGTAATAACAGTTGGCAGCGGCTTCTCGCCGATACAAAGTCCCCAAAGTTGGCTGCGATTGGCTAGAAGACTGGTCCGGTGACGTAGCTTGGATTGTAGTCCCGAGCGTTGACTTGGAGCCGTCAACCAAAGGGGGAACTCTTTCCTCCGCCAGTCTCGAGTGTCGACAGTGATATCGGGATCACTGGTTGGGAGATCAACTTCGCCCCTCTCTTGCGTTCAGCCAATCAGAAACCAATACAGGTGCACTACTCTGTGACTTTGACGATGGAGTAATTTTATTTGAAATTACTTCCCCCGAGACTCCATTGTTGACGGCCCTGGTGTAAAACTACACGAATGACTGTAAACTAGACACCAGTATGGCAGGGCTGTGCCGCGGTATCGTGGAATGTTCTGGATTGTCTGGAAGTTACCAAGTCCCGAACACGCCAGCCTCGCGAATATGCTCCAACCCTCTTACAAGTGAGCACTGAGTATTTCACAAAACTATGACACGTACTTACGAGGAGAAGTCAAAGTTACCGAGAGTTTAAATGTTTTTTTAAAAATTGATTTAGAACCCGTACCAGTGTTCAGGTGGTCTAAGGTGTCGACAAATGTTTATATTATTATTAGCACCGCGTCTTACTACCCGTTCGGGTTATACGCACTTACACTAATGTGTAATGGTAGGGTGATTGTGAGATGAAATGAAGGACCTACAGTTTAACGTGGAATCCGAGCCACGGTGGAGGCCTGGCATTCCCCACATTCACAAGATGTCTTGTCAGAGGTGAAGGAAGGGTTTGGTGATCAGATAAATCTATGCCGGGACCGAGGATTGAACCCCAGGCCCCCAACACAGAAGTCTGACACCTTACCCCTAGACCGCCAGGTTACCCTTAAGGAGATATTTCAAGTTTTATCACAAATATAGTTGACAGGACCATTGACTTGCCCCGTGCAGCGCTGCCCACCGGCAGTCGGTCTGTAATATTTTGTTGTGTTTGTAAATTGTGTTACAGATAGTTAACACAATCAGTAGAACATGGTCTGCAGTCAAGAATATGATTAATTTGCAACACTTCAATTGTGCCAATACATATTTTGTGCTCCACGTATTAATACCTACTGGGACTATACACATATTTACACTACTGTGGTAAAGGGGAGAGAGGTTTGATTTAAAGTAAGTGTATCAGCATTATCATAGAGAGAGAATGACTGAACATAATTTAAAATTTTTAAATCAATACCGATGTCTATGGTTGATGTAATTTTAATTCATAATATTTTTCATTATATCCTAGTCTTGACATCTTAACTGAGTCTTTAGCATATCTGCCTATTGAGCTTAAGGTTTCGCAGGTTCGATTCCCGCCAAGGCCAAACAAATTATCATTAGCTAGATTGGAGCTTCCCCTTTCATAATGATGAATTAAAGTCCGGGGGTGTGGTTGTTGTGTATTAAGTATTTAAGTTAGTGTGTGTGTTGTGTGTTGATATAAACAGTCGATCCATAAAGCGCATGTTAACTCAAGTTAACTCAAATAAAACAAATGGTACTCACGCAGTTTATATAATAAGAGGGGGTATGTCTACTTTGTAATGATATTGATTTGGATTAACTCTAAGTTATGTAAAAAGTCATTGATGAAGGTAATTTTTCTTTAAAGTAATATAGGTAGAATATCCTTTTAAGATTCATCCATGAAGAAACACGTGCTTCTCAGAAACAATGTGAAAAGGATTTCACCACTAAAATATATTTTTATACCTTCTTTCTTGTTAAAAGAATAACTGCGTCATTTCTTGTTAAAAGGAACAACTTCATAGTATTTGGCAGAAGACGCTATTTCTCTATACCAATAAGAAGCTAGCCTTCACAAAACCTGTCGCCAGGACTCTTTCTATTGGTTAGTTTTTACATTGTTGAACCAGGGGAGAAAATGCAAGGGGTATGTCATATATAAACCGTTGTGCGTATGTTTAAGGCATTTCCGGGATCCAAACATCTACACCGAGATCCCGCTCACGCACAAGTCAGTCTAACATATTATAATATAAGTCACATCAATATCACAAGTGTGCAGTGGTATACATATTTAATTGAAATATGTATACGTAATTAACAGGTGTAATTTAAATAAACCGTGTGTGAATAAACAGCCATCAACATTTCTCTTTCTTTAATTCTATTAATATACCGATTTAATTAGTGCTCGACCACGGAGCAATTAACAGCTGATTAAACGGTATCTTTTCCGTACAGTGATGATAGGCGCTCGATCACGGAGCTCTATACAACCTATACATCATCACAGCATTATTATATCAGGGAATTAATCCGCAGTATTTCAATCGACGCCCAAAGCGGGGCGATTGATTCCATAGTGTTACGATTGACACCCAAAGAGTGGCGCGATTAATCCATAGTATTACAATTTCTCTATTATGTTCTGACCTTGAAATTACAAATAAATAAATTGTACATATTTAGGTAATAAATAGTTTATTTACTAGCTTTAGTGGTAAATTACATTATCAAACAATACAAAAGTTTAGTTTTATGCTGTAAGTTATGCTATACAGTCTTACACACTTTAGTAGACAGTACCATGGGATATTAATATTTTATTTCCATTCTCTGGTGTCGCTACCAGCGGCCAATCATTTGAACTAACACATCTTAAGTACCAGTTAGAAGAGAGTGGGGAGTTTATTCCCCGCCAGATACCACTTTTATAAATTAAATCTCATGAGAGAATAAAGAAGAAGTTATATGGTATAAATAAAGATTATTTAAAACAAAATTCTAATCAATATTTGTGATTTTGATATAGACGTTTATTTACTGTCTTGAATAATTATGTTGTTATATGTAGACAGGATAATAATTTAAAACATATTCATTTTCAAACCGAGAGACCGCCACACGACGATATCCACCCTCAAATAATTCGCCAAAGTTGAAAAATAAATCAATTTTCCTAGAGAGGAAACTCCCCCTTAACTTACATCGAGGATCGTAATTGGATATTGACGGGGCTATATCGTCAGTTTTTTTTACGGGGTTCGAACCCATTACTATAATGAGACTGATAACGATAAATAGCGCCATGGAAGATCCAATCAATCTCAAGGACGATATACAATGCTATTTACTTCCCGCCGTTGTTCGAGTAATGTCTTGAAACTGTTTAAAATGGAGTCGGACGTGTCTGCTTCATAAATAGATTTTCGGAGTTCCTTTCAACTTAAGCCGCAAGTAATATTTTAGCCAGTAACGGGTTTTATTTTCAAACAAGCGTAGGGACTCTTTTTTTTTAAATCTTATTTTACTACCTTTAATCTCTTCTTCTGTTTCTCTCCACGTCTTTCGGTGTTTAGTCTTCTCTGGTGTTTGACACTCACCAGCCTTTTCACTCATTCACTCAGTTCACTCATTGAAACACGGGCCAGTCACTCAACGTGACCACCAGACCCCCCCAGACCCTTGTGGCCCTATGGTCACTCACAAAAAAAAAAGTGTTTTTATATTATCCTTCCAGGCTAATGCTCAATCAGGATACTTTCCACCCTTTTATTATTTGTTACAATAATTATAATTAAGTAACAAATGATTAATTTGTTAAGTTTACAAATCCAAGCACGGATGTTTGATCTAGCAATCGACAGTGTATTTTGCACTGATAGCCTCTTATCATGGGTGAAATATGTGTTTACCCTTTCCTCCATGGATAAATTAACGGCCGGGGACTGGATGTTGTGTCTGTCTTAGTGTTAAGTTATATAAAGTTATGACAGGCCTAGCCAGCCGGTAGTGGAACATATATGGCTTGAATATTATTATTATTATTATTATTATTATTATTATTATTATTAGAACCGCATATTACTACCCGTTCGGGTTACACGCACTTACGCTAATGTGTAGTGGTAGGGTGATTGTGAGATGAAATGGAGGACCTACAGTTCAACGTGGGATCCGAACCACGGTGGAGGCCTGGAATTCCCCACATTCACAAGATGTCTTGTCAGAGGTGAAGGAAGGGTTTGGTAATCCGATAAATCTATGCTGGGACCGAGGATTGAACCCCGGCCGCCAGCATAGAAGTCTGACACCTTACCCCTAGACCGCCAGGTCACCGGCTTGAATAAAAAAAAACTGAGCCGGGCCTGAGGCCGGAGACAGTATGAATGTAAAAAATAAAGAGCATTTAGTGTCGACGTCATTGAAAGTTTTTTGTCAACATTTATACACTATTTAATGTCAATAAACTATTTATAAATTAAACTTGATTATCAGTGATATGTAGGACATATCAACTTGAACGAATCTGAATTATTTAAATTATATTTAATTAAATTATTTTGTAATTGGATTTATTTGTAGTTTTTTTAAGTTAAAAATAAATACGAAATAAGGTATTATTTTATAAAAAAAATATTGTGGTGACCTGGCGGTCTAGGGGTAAGGTGTCGGACTTCTGTCCTGGGGGTCCGGGGTTCAATCCTCGGTCCCGACACAGATTTATCTGATTACCAAACCCTTATCTTCACCTCTGACAAGACATCTTGTGAATGTGGGGAATGCCAGGCCTCCACCGTGGTTCGGATCCACACGTTAAACTGTAGGTCCTCCATTTCATCACCCTACCATTGCACATTAGCGTAAGTGAGTATAACCCGAACGGGTAGTAAGGCGCGGTGCTAATAATAATAATTTATAAAAAATACTCAAAATGGGGTGAACTAGGCATAAAATTGTGATGAATTGTCTATAAAATTGAGTTTGATTTGAGTTTTCCAGCTCTCACAGCTAAAAAAAACATTTCCTCAACGACGCGGCGGGTGCTTGTTGCAACTTGATATTTCCTTCATTTCATATTTCCGTTGAGTTCAGTAATTCAGCCAATGTTTCTGAAACCCGTCAGACAAATCTCGCATTAAACTGTGCCACGTTTTCAATTTGAAAATTGTTCATCATTTGCGTGTGAATATTCAAAATGTACATTACATGTTTTCAATAAACTTCTTCAAAGAGAGTGTGTTATTTTAAATATTCGATTGAGCGATCTAATTGTTCAATCTTTACCTGGTTTGTCAAATTTCACTTCTCATTCGTCACACCTGCGACTCCTCTGACAGATAGTGTTGCCCACCTCTGTTTTATACTATAACTACACATATTAATATTCCGGAATGTGAAAACACGCGAGTAATGTAGGTCCTAGAACTATCGTCAGGAGGTAAAGCGAGTAATGTTGGTCCCAGAACTATCGTCAAGAGGTAAAGCGAGTAATGTAGGTCCCAGAACTATCGTCAAGAGGTAAAGCGAGTAATGTAGGTCCCAGAACTATCGTCAGGATCCCAGAACTATCGTCAGGAGGTAAAGCGAGTAATGTAGGTCCCAGAACTATCGTCAGGAGGTAAAGCGAGTAATGTAGGTCCCAGAACTATTGTCAAGAGGTAAAGCGAGTAATGTAGGTCCCAGAACTATCGTCAGGAGGTAAAGCGAGTAATGTAGGTCCTAGAACTATCGTCAGGAGGTAAAGCGAGTAATGTAGGTCCTAGAACTATCGCCAAGAGGTAAAGCGAGTAATTTAAGTCCTAGAACTATCTTCAGGAGATAAAGCGAGTAATGTAGGTCCTAGAACTATCTTCAGGAGGTAAAGCGAGTAATGTAGGTCCTAGAACTATCGTCAGGAGGTAAAGCGAGTAATGTAGGTCCTAGAAATATCGTCAGGAGGTAAAGCGAGTAATGTAGGTCCTATAACTATCGTCAGGAGGTAAAGCGAGTAATGTAGGTCCTAGAACTATCGTCAAGAGGTAAAGCGAGTAATGTAGGTCCCAGAACTATCGTCAGGAGGTAAAGCGAGTAATGTAGGTCCTAGAAATATCGTCAGGAGGTAAAGCGAGTAATGTATGTCCTAGAACTATTGTCAGGAGGTAAAGCGAGTAATGTAGGTCCCAGAACTATCGTCAAGAGGTAAAGCGAGTAATGTAGGTCCCAGAACTATCGTCAGGAGGTAAAGCGAGTAATGTAGGTCCCAGAACTATCGTCAGGAGGTAAAGCGAGTAATGTAGGTCCTAGAACTATTGTCAGGAGGTAAAGCGAGTGATATCAGGAGTTTAGAAAATAAGGGCAGTAAGTAAAATTATAAAAAAGTATTTTAGACTTGTTCCATAGCTTATCGATTATTAATAAATGAATAAAAGAAACATTAATAATCAAAATAAACAATAATTCTCGTATGACTCAATTTGCTGCTTATGAGGATGTCTGGGTTTGATAGTTTATTCTAAATTGTTCCCACGCTATCCAGGGAATGTTGATACATTTCTTCTACATTCTACCTTTCTCGTTACTACGCCCAAATAATTACACGCAGAACAAAATGGTGCTCGCTGTTTTCTCCCTGAATATATTTGTCAACTGTTATAATTAATAAAACTGTTACTGAAATTTGCCTGCGCCACGAAACTTTTATTTGAGAATAAAACATAGAAAATATTTCATATGAATGGACTTCGAGGAAATTTTAGAAAAGGCAGACAATTTTTTTTGCGATATACAGTGATAACATTTTAATATACTATTATATTATTATTTTACTGTTATTAATATTATAATTTAATAGTGAGAGCCGCAGATCCCATCACTTGACGTATGAACGAACAAGTGAAAGTTGATCTAATAGTTCCTTATAGCTGCCAGATATCCATTCTAAAGGGAGAAAAGACGCATAAAAGGGCAAACTATTTCCGCCCGAATCATGTTTTGGATCTGGGCCTATCAGCGCGCGCGCGAGAGGATAGCTGTACGAAGCTACTATCTAAAACAAACAAGCTTTGTTTGCTACACGACCAAAACCGTTATCTTTTTTTTATAAGATTGTATTTTGGAAGGATTTGCTAACAGACCACGTGATAAGCGACTTTGGTACGAAAACAGTTTAAGTCAAACAATTCCACTTCTAACGTTAACAAGATAAAATAACCCCGTTAGGGCTATACACATTATGTATTGTGTTTACAATGAGGAAGGTTGTAATTATAATAATTGTACCCACATTAGCGTGGATGGAGAGTGGAGAGCCATTTAGGAAACAGCCCTCAGTAGACTTGACCGGGATAAGAACCTCAATATATCCGTCACCGGAAGTCCGGACGAATGTGACGCCCTAGTCCAGGGGTCGGAAAACTTTCTGGGCCTCTCGAATACTAATGGCCGCACATTTAGAGACTAAAATATTATTATTATTATTATTAGCACCGCGTCTTACTACCCATTCGGGTTATACGCTCTTACACTAACGTGTAATGGTAGGGTGATTGTGAGATGAAATGGAGGACCTACAGTTTAACGTGGAATCCGAACCACGGTGGAGGCCTGGCATTCCCCACATTCACAAGATGTCTTGTCAGAGGTGAAGGAAGGGTTTGGTAATCAGATAAATCTGTGCCGGGACCGAGGATTGAACCCCGGCCGCCAGCACAGAAGTCTTGACACCTTACCCCTAGACCGCCAGGTCACCCGACTAAAATAGAATATACATTACCGGATATTACCGATAAGGGTTATTTTGGTAACACTCAAATACTATTTGAAAGTTCTTAATTGGTGTGTTCCACGAGTTTAAAATACCCAAAGATTAACTTTTAATGACAGTGTAGTTTTATTACACGATCGACTGACCGGTTGGAATAGACAAGATTTCATTCTCTGCCAAAAATACACTTTTTTTTACTATATCTGAACAAAACACATTACAAATGATGATGGCAAATTTTGGGTACATGTTATTTCACTCAACATATCACGACATAATCTATTCACATCATAAAACACTTTCAAGGAACGCATATCGTAGTTCATTTGTTTTTTGTTTTGAATCAGAATAAAAATATTTGAACTCAAGAAGACTCAACGCTCAGAACTAACCGACGGGATGTTTGTTTACATTCGCAGATATCATATTTATTTTAGGGGTAAAGAACTGATTTACAGTCGGGTGGTAAAAAGTTTGTTAAAACACAAGCGCCGTGAGATACTTTCGATACTAGATATCGAACAGATATGTAATGCAGGATGCGTTATCAAATCATAAAGGAACTTTTAGAAACAACATTTAAATAATCTCCTTTATAAACTTTTTAAGTTTAAAGCTAGTAATGTTTTTTGTTTTGTTTTAATATTAATTACTTTTTAAAAGGGTGAGAGCTAGGTAATAATTTTTTATATGTCCGGAAATAATATTTAAACACAATACAAAGCCAAGACAGTGTTTACAAATAAATGTATCAATGCCCCTCACGTTAATTTGACTGTATCTTTCTCGCACTGTTTACCAACTCGTTAGTGTTATGATAACTATAACACTTTGTGATATGTGACGTCACCCAGAAACACGTGTTTTACTCGCCAGGTTGTCGATCGAACCTCTGCACAGGAATGTAGAGCGCTATTTTACGAATACTTGTACAGTCTGATTAAGACAAGAAGGAACTTTATTTAGAGTTTTAAAAGTTACCCAAACAATTTTTATATGTTCATAAATCAGGCCACGTTATTTGCACTATCACACTTGTAAATTAATATTAATGCTAGTACAAGGTCAAATTGTATTTGGTAAAAGCTTCTTTATGTGAAGTTTGGACCTTATACACTCACCTTCAAATAATATCATTTATCTTCCACATCAGTGAGCACGTAGTATCGGGCGCCTACCTCATCCGCTCTGATTTGTCGGTGACTTGGAGGTTGGGGGGTTCGAATACCGACTAGATGTATTGAGGCTACTTTTCACCAAAACATTCTTCCCCACGCAAATGCGGGTACAGTTTCCTCATCCCTACCCTGGAAATATGCGACGGTCTGGACAAGTTGTAAAACGAGCACGTATAAATATGTGCCGGGGGGAGTGGGTGCCTGATTACTTGGGCCGGGGGTTTGACTCTGACCCGGGTCACTGGGTATATCTGTCTTACAGTGACGAATGTCGGCCCGT
The DNA here is from genome assembly GCA_902141385.1 of Timema californicum. Lineage (NCBI taxonomy): Eukaryota > Metazoa > Arthropoda > Insecta > Phasmatodea > Timematidae > Timema > Timema californicum. Next base: position 1,068 of record CABFOW010007562.1, on the reverse strand, counting down.
CTCTTGGAAACACGTGTTTGTCGTCAATGCTGCCTGCGTCATTGGATCAAGATAGGATTCATTTCTCTCACCTTTCTGATCTGCGGGCGACTGCGAGACTCGAGCTGGTGATGGCAGAGGGATAAGTGTAACCACGGTTAGAGCTGTCTCATCTGGTCTCCCCTCTCGATTATCCGGTCTGCTAGCAACACAGTGACAGATATTCCCCTGACTGGTCTCGACGCGCAAACAAACTGTGCGACCACACATGTATCTAGTCGTACAACACTCGTACAACACTCGTACAACACCGAGAGTCTCACTCACGCCCGGTGGACGCGGGCTGGCCTTCAAATTGTCCCCGGCACACGATGCTGACACGAGTTAAGTTCCGACACTCGCTATATTTTAATCACTTATTGAATGTCGACGTACAACATAAAACAAACTGACCCGACAAATTTAGCAGCTCATATTTTCCAAAGTCGCGATTATTTTGTTGACTCAGTTAAATGGCGATAGAGCGCGTGTTTGAAAAAACAACATGACACAACCATTAGGGAGGGTTGACAAAGTACCCCGGTTATAGCTAAATGAACACGGTTAAACCAGTATTGGTTCTTCACAGTTGCTCCACTGAAGAAAACAGTGTTCAAAATAAGTCGCGGGTTTGAAAATCAAGTGTACCATATTTGTTCTCTTATGATTTCTTAGTAAAACCCAACCGATAAATAAACAACATGGAGTCTATATCTGTTTTGTTTATCAATATGTAAACTGTATTAAGAGCTCACGCCGACAGGAACATTATACAAAATATTGGTGAATATTCGCTGAAAAGAGGCCGAGGGTGGACAGAGATTGCGTACTCTATTGTCAAACTGTCAAACTGTCAAACTGTCAAACACATCACACTTGGCGGCTGTATATACTATTTTCATTTTAAAGTTAATCTCTTGATATTATTATATTGTTCACAGCACAGATATTAACATTATTTATCCGGTACATTTTTGTTGCGATAATTTCAATTAACTTTGAATATTTATGTAAAAAAACCCTCTCGGACGTAGATTAGTTAAATTGAAA